>BQNB010124082.1:0-13643 GCA_026074375.1 Tanacetum coccineum
AATGGTCGTTGTGGTTTGGCTAAATTGCAGATTTAGTTCGTCGAATTTCAAAATTGCAAAAACAGTCTTTGACGATTTGGTTCCACTTTTGGTCCTTGGTCGAACTAAAGTGACTAAAATACCCTCTCTGTTCTTATACAAAACTGTCTGTTAAGAGGGGTATTTTAGTTATTTTAGTTCGACCAAAGACCAAAAGTGAAACAAACCTTCAAAATACGGACTATTTTTGCAATTTCGAATTCGACAGACCAATTTGGCCAAACCACAAAGACCATTTTTGCAATTCTCTCTTTCTATTATTATTATTATTATTATTATTATTATTTAATTATTATTTTTATTTATTTATTTATTTTTTAATTTTTTTAATTTTTATTATTATTACTATTATTAACACAAATATATAAAAACGTAACGTAACATATGAATCACCGTGACTTATTATTTTTCTTTTATTTTTAGTTTTTGACATCTCGTTTACTTTTTCTGGTTTCAGTTTTATATTTTTGCTTAACTAATTCGGTTTTTGGGTTGGATATCGGTTTTTGGGTTGGATATGGGTTTGGCAATAAGAACAAAAAATCGAACCGAATACCGAATTTATATATATATATATATATATATATATATTTCTAAATATCTATGTAATTATTATTTTTTTAAAATTTTGGTTTTAGGTTCGCTTCGGTTTTCGGGTTGACCCCAAAATAGATTTCGGTTTTCGTTTCGGTTCGGTTTTTGGATTGACCAAAAAAAATTAACCGAATGACCCGATAACCAAACCGATCAGTTAAGCAAAAATATAAAACTGCAACCGGAAAAAGTAAACAAGATGTCAAAAACTAAATAGAAGAAAAACAATAAGTCGTGGTGATTCATATGTTATGTTACGTTTTTATATATTTTTGTTAACAATAGCAATTATAAAAAAATTATTAAAAAAAGTTTTAAAAAAATATTAAAAAAATAATAAATAAGAAAAAATAAAAATATAAAAATAAAATAAAAATATAAAAAATTAATTAAAAAATAAAATAAATAATAATAATAATAGAAAGAGAGAATTGCAAAAATAGTCTTTGTGGTTTAACCAAATTGCAGAGGGGTATTTTAGTCATTTCAATTTGACCAATGATCAAAAGTGAAACCAAACCATCAAGAAGTATCGAGAATGAGGGAGTGGTGATGGACTAAGAATATGTTAGCAATATTTTAGCAAGCCAGAAAAGGAGGCTACTATAAGCCCAGAGAAACAAATTAGCCTGTCACTGTATTACTGTACAACGCTCTTTAGTATATAGATCAATTGTAATTCAGTTGGTTATTATAGCTTTTTGATAACAAGTAACAGGGAATTATAATTAGCAAAGTTGAAACATTTGATTATTAAATTCGTTGGTTATTATGAATGTATAGCACAAGTAAACAAATTGTTAAATACTTCACGCTTAAAGCTAAATTAGGTTAATTACTTTGATTAAAAATACACAATATATCAAAAACATGTTCATAAATCTCGTGCACACATGAGATTTATAACCAAGCCCGACCCTGGCTATGGGCGGTATGGGCATCCAACAAACAAGAGGCATCACTTTTATGTTGCTCTGTGTAAGTTTTATAGTAAGCTCACATGAAATCTCGCTTTGTTCTCATCTATGAAAGAAAATGAAATATAGAAGAAGAGTGAGAGAGAAACAATTTTTTGTGTTTAAAAAAAGTAGAGTTAACTACATTTTTGGTCCTTATGGTTTAACGGGTTTAACGGTTTTGGTCAAATAGCTTAAAATGTAACGGATCATGTTCGTTTTTGGTCGACCCGTAACACTTTTGGTCCAAACATTAGTTTGACTAACTTTGACCGTTAAATACAAGGGCATTTTTGTCTTTTCATCTATATTATTAAAGATAAGAGTCTGTTCATGCCCACACATAATCACAAACCTATTTCCTCGCCCCTTTCAATCTCTCATCTTTTGTCTAACAAATTATACACACTCTTTTTCAGTCAAGCTTGGATCAAATCCAAAAAAAATATTCTCATTCATTTTATTTGTATACTTTATCACAATAGACTAACAAACACAATAATCATCACATCAACCAACAAACACCCCAGTCCATAGAATCACCACCACCAAAAACCGCGACAACCTAACAACTACCGCCGTCTTATTTTCCAGATCGGGAGGAGCTATTTGCATGCGTGTAAGGAGATGGGATGGGGTTTGTTGAAGATAAGATGGGATTTTCATCAAAACTTGTTTATATCTGCCTCGCGGACCCATCACATCCACCACAGATGAGGTGTGTGGGTGTTGGGTATCACAAACGATCGTCATCACCAGCCATAACAACCACCGAGGTTCGAACAACCCGTCACTATCCGCCACCACATATGGGTAATGGTGGTGGTTTGATTTTGTTTTGTTTGTGAGTTTTTTGCTAAATAAGAAAGTGTCTTTTTAAAGATTTTGATTTGTTTGATGTATGAGAATGAAGGCAATGATGCGGGTATTTTATGTTAGGTTAATATTTGTCAAAGATGACGAAGAAACATGACTGTTTGGTTGGGTGTACGGATGATGATTTGGGTAAAGAAGATGATGATGACAAAAGGGGTCTTAGGTTTGTGTGTCACTGATTTAGATTTCTTTGTCAAAGTTTAGGTTTTTTTTATAGAAGAAGATGAAGATAAAGGAGCTGGTGTTTTTGTGTTTTTTTTAGTTTAAGACCTTTTATTAAGAACTGAGAAAAAGTTGTGGATTTAGTTATGTGTTTGTGAATTTAGATAATAATAATAATAATAATAATTATTATTATTATTATTATTATAAAAGGTGATTTAAGAAAGTGATAGTAATAATAATAATAAAAGGTAAAGAAAAAAAATAAAGAAAGGGTATACTAGTCATTTCATTAGAAAAATAAGGGTATTTTAGTCATTTAAGGTTTTTTTTAACGAGTCAAGCTAGCGGTCAACAACAAATGGACCAAAAGTGTTACGGGTCGACAAAAAACGGACAGAATCCATTACATTTTAAACTATTGGACCAAAACTGTTAAACCCGATAAACCATAAGGACCAAAAATATAGTTAACTCAAAAAAGTACTACTAGCATGGAGTAAGGGTGCGTTTCTTTTTGACTGAATGGGTCCTTAGCTAAAGGATTCAAGCCCACTTGATGTTTCTTTGTATAGGAGTTAAAAAATGGCCCTCTGTCTCCCCAACTAGACACAACACCAACAAATATTTTGACAAATATAACCTCAATAAGTAGCGCCAAATTATTAGTTTTTACATCTCACGTCTTTTTCACCACCCATTTTGTTTTGTCACTTTGTCCTTTTTGCTTCTTTTGATGATAAAGCATGCACTATTTATGCATCAACTAGTTATGCATCATCATATTATTCGATCAATGCATTTGATTGTACAAGTCATAATCCTTTTCTGAAGAACATATCTATCGTCCTTGATCAAGCCTGTACATGTGGACCGTGGATACATATATATCGTCTTTTTATCGACAAGCCATGAAGATCGAGTGCGTGTTGATCTCATGGAGACAATGTCACATGCCATGAAGATCGAGTGTGTGTTGATCTCATCGACAAGCCATGGAAATAAGTTGCTTTCTTTCTTTTTATCGACATGCCATGAAGATTGATGCAAACACCTATCACTCCATCACCGCATACGACAACTTGTTTCTTAGGTGGGTCGTTTTTCATGGGTCGTTTTCCATGGTCGTTTTCTTAGGTGAGTCGTTTTCCATGGATGCCATAATTATAGACATTTAAGTTTTTGTTATGTTTGTAGATCTGTGGTTTACGAATTGGTAGGTTTATGTGGTTTTTAATGTTTTGGGAAGAAGGTTATAAATGTAATTTACTCAAAGAAAATAATATTTATTCAGTAGAAAAAGAAACAACATAATTTCATCTTCATCTTGACCATATAAGCTCCTCTATCCACTGGGAAAGCATATCTAGCCATAAGAAAATAAAGAAATAGGCCCTAAGTCTACTAAAAAAATGGTCATATTGCTTTTTTCAACCTAATTTGTCAGCTACTTTAAATTCACTTGTTTCCGCCTTATACTTTTATCTCTAGTTTTGTGTTGTATTAAAACAAAAATTTTAGTGTTACGTAACTCATGTAGTGTACAAGAAACACAAAGGATCAAGTATTCGAACATGTTGCAATATTAACAATTATATTCACGATCACGAACGTCTTCAATTTTCAATTTGCACCTCGTTGGGGATTACGACTTCGGGTAGGTTTTGAGAGATTGTGCTTTGGATAAAAGCGAATCTTTTAAAAGCCTCTCGGAATACTTAATATTGATAAAATCCTTACGTATTTATATTTATATATTTATTTATATTTATATTGATACAAAAATGGTGGAATCATTAACTTAGATTGGTTTGTGCATAATACATCTTTCGAATCATATTAGGGTGTGTTTGGCAGTAAGCTTTCTAGAGCATTTTTGAGCAATTAGCAATTACTTTCTCCGTCCAAAAATAAGTGTCCCTTTTGACTTTTCAGAGTCAAACTGGTTCAACTTTGACCTTAAATATATTTTTTCGTATAATACTTGAAGAAAATTATGCTAATGAAAATACACTTAAAACCCAATTCAATCATGCATCAAGTGTTATATAACACACACAAGTTAATGTTAAAATTGAACCAGTTTGACTTTAAAAAGTCTAACTAGACACTTATTTTGAGACGGAGAAAATAACATTTAGCATTATTGGTATAAAGCTTGTTTGAAAGAAAGCAAATATCATTTATAAAAGAGTAAACTGCAAAAATCATCCTTGTGGTTTGTAGTTTGTGACAGGAATCATCCCTAGCCGATACTATTGGCACTAATCATCCCTGAGTGATGAAACGTTCGGCAAAAATCGTCCCTAAAGGGATGATTTTTGCAAAACTTTTTGTTAAACTTTTTGCAAAAATCATCCCCAATAAGGATGATTTTTGCCGGACATTTGGCCACTTAGGGATGATTAGTGCCAATAGTATCGGTTTAGGGAAAGATATGGCCACGAAACGTCAACCACAAAGGAATGATTTATTTTTTTTTTTTTTTTTTTTTTTTTGTTTTTTTTTTTTTTAAATTTGTTTTTTTTTTTGTTTTTTTTTTTTATATTTTTGTTTTATTTTTTTTTTATTTTTTTTTTGTGTTTTTGTTTCTTGAATAGTTGTTTATTTTTTTTTTTTTCTTTTTTGATTTTATTTTTTTTTTTTTTTTGTTTTTTTTTACAGTTACTCCTTTATAAAATTTATACAATGCTAGTATCCCAACCCGACCAATGCTCATTTGGAGAAGCAATTTAGAATTTAAACGTTAACAATCTTTTATTCACAATTAATATTATAAGCCATGGTAAAACCTGATTATAGCAATGTTGTTCAACAAAACACACCCTAAGTTAATATATTGAATGTATAATTAAATATATAATATATATAAGTACAACAACTTGTTAAAAAACCAAAGTAAAGTTTAAATTTAAAAAAACTTGTCATATTCAGGTTTGTAATGAGTGACATGAGGTATGTTTGAATTGTATGTACCTTAATAAAAAGATAATGCAAAACATTTGTTTTTACGATATCTTTGTACTCGATTTTGAATATCACGCTTAGGCAAATAAAAGGTTTTATTTCGAGTCAAAGGCGACAGCATGGCAAGAAAAACTTACAATAACCGGCCTTACTTTAATACTAATATTGGTTATATTGTTTATTGAAAAAAACTCTAGCATAGTAATGAACTTCTGTTAAGAAAAGATAAAGAGTTTTGCATAAAATGTTAAAACTATAGTGGATCACGTCCATATTTTACAAAATGACCGCCATCCCAAACCTTTTATTGAGTAAAACACGAAATGGTCCCCCATAGTTGTGGGAAAACACATAACGGGTTTCAAGAGAGCAGAGGACCCATAAATAGAAACCAAATCCCGTTATAGAGTCCATGGGGACCAAAACTTGTTTAATGACATCCCTCCACAGGGACAAAACTCGTTATGTTTCACAACCCATGGGAACCATTTTTCGTTAACAAAAAAATTTGAGGGACCCATTTTTACCGTGTAAATTCCCGGAAACGACCACAAAAGACCAATTTATGCAAATTCAACCCCGAAATAAATAACGGAGGTAAAGCAAGCTATAATAATCTTCTTTTTTCCTTTCTTCCCTAGTTGGCAAGTATAATTCCTTTCCCGTATAGTCCTTAAGCAATATAACACCCTCGTAACCCTAATTAATAATCTCCCAAAACCATATACTCATCAGAACCCTAATTAAGTTATTAATCTCCCTAAACCCAAAACTGAAAATCGTGTGTTGATGGCACGAGAAAGAACATTTGCCTGTCCCCCCGTTCCCTCTTCTCATAAGAGTCACGAAGAGATTCCACAATTGGATCAGCAGGACAGAACTCATGGTGGCAATTGGTCAGCATCCTCCAATCGAATCTAGATCCATAATGAATATTAGTCCCCGATATATTTACCTTAAATATTTATTTTTATTTGTATTGGCCCCATGTGTCCCCCTGTGTTATAGGGCCGTTAAGCCCAGAGTCATTATAGAAAAATCTTTCTAACTATTTTATTTGGTGTTTTGGAGAGTAATTAAAAAGCAATCTCTTAATGTTTGTCCCCTCATTGTTTTTGTAATGTTTGAACCAATCAAATAAAAAAAATTTTAAATAGTGAGGCATAATTGAGTAAAATAATGCAACCACATTAAATTCGCTTTCTCTCACAACATCTCGTCAACAATGAGATAGAACCAATTAGAGATTTTTAGAAACAAAGAGCAAAGGATTCTAATCCATCATTAAAACCTCCATTATGTAACCAAAATCACTTTCATCTCTCCTAAAAAAACCTCTCCACTAAACACGTCTCCTCCCCCAATTCACAAAATATGCCGTGTTTTTTTTCCTTCCTTAACCCTAATTCACAAAAATGGCCTCCACTTCTTCAAGCAACAAAGGTAACACAAATAAACCCTCTCATCTCTCTCAAATATGCTCCATTTTAGTCGAGGCACTTGCAAGTTTGGAGATCAATGCAAATTTATTCATGACCACCGAAATCGAACCGGTTTATCCTCTCAAAGAACTTCGTGTCGTGGTACTATTTCATCTAATGCTGGAATTTGGAATGCATCTAATGTCATGTCCCACGTTAGACAAGCCTATTCACCAACACATATTATTCTAGAAATGCCCACTTGTGCCCCCCAAGCCCTATACCACAATACAAATGGCCAATACAATAAAAATAAAATACTAGGTAAATAATATCGACTAATAAAAAATGAAACGATATAATGTTTTTTCTTTCTATGAAGTGTCAACACATACAAAACCTTTAGGAAACACAAGGTTTAACTGTTTGGGTTTGCGTGTGTGAATATATAAATATATATATACTTATATATATATATATCTATAATATATTATATAATATATATATATATACGATAATAATACAATATATATTAACTTATAATAATGTGAGGCTAACTATGAACTGAATAAATTTTAAATATGAAAATAGTGACTCAACGCTACCTCAACGATGACATGGACACTTTTTTTGCATGAATTTTCAAATTTTTTATAAAAATATGTCCCTGACAAGGTTTGAACTCTTGACATATGGTATAGAAAAATTAATTACCCGCCCCGCGACGGATAGTTTAAATCTTCTAACTAACCGAACCGAACCGCCCCGTGAACACCCCTAATTGTCACTTTCAATTTATGTATCCTACTACATTTATAACTTCTAAAGATATATTATAACTCTTAAATTTATTTATCATATATATCTTTCCAATTTATGTATCCTACTGCATTTATAAGTTTTTGATTTTCAAAAAATATATTTAAACATATTCTCTATAATTAAATTTAATCTTTACTTATATACATAACTTTTTTATCAAGAAAACCCTAAATCACCCTAATATCATTATACGCCTCAGTTTTTTTATGTGTGTATGTTGATATTTCTGCTACTTCATATATTATTAATTATGTTTCTTTAATATGTAACAGGTCGAAGATGAATTTTCATATTAAAAAAAACTGACATTCCTTGATATGCTGTAAGTTTATGCACCTCAATCTAATGCTTTTACTCCATATGCTTTTGATTACCCTTTAGCAGAAACCCTAATAGCAGAAATTTGTTTTTTTTTTCAAAAACATATTCATCATCTCATATTGTCATAAACCAAACAAAGCCCCTTTATGGGGTCAAGAACATAAGAATCCATACAGAACTAAATGTACTCAACTGCTTCCAACACTCGCGTGATGCCAAATCATATGGGGGGGGGGGGGGGGGGGGGGGGGGGGGGGGGGGGGGGGGGGGGGGGGGGGGGGGAGGGAGGGGGGGGGGGGGGGGGGGGGGGGGGGGGGGGGGGGGGGGGGGGGGGGGGGGGGGGGGGGGGGGGGGGGGGGGGGGGGGGGGGGGGGGGGGGGGGGGGGGGGAGGGGGAATGGGGGGGGGGGGGGGGGGGGGGGGGGGGGGGGCGGGGGGGGGGGGGGGGGTGGGGGGGGGGGGGGGGGGGGGGGGGGGGGGGGGGGGGGGGGGGGGGGGGGGGGGGGGGGGGGGGGGGGGGGGGGGGGGGGGGGGGGGGGGGAGAGAGGGGGTGGGGGGGGGGGGGGGGGATGGGAGGGGGGGGGGGGAGGGGGGGGGGGGGGGGGGGGGGGGAAATACTCCTAAATGACTTTTAAAATAAAGATTATGTGTGCAGAATTCAAGAAGAGCTAGAAATACCCGGATTTTTTTGCCTTGTTTGGGAAGGCAAACATATCAACCATTCTAGCAAATATATTTGTCCCAGAAATTTGCATATAATTATTGCTTTTCTCCTGTAAGAGCACTAAACTTTCAAGACTAACCACAACCTCAGCCATGTTGGATTTAATGTCCAAGTTCATAACTAATTGGTAAGACTGTCGTCAAAAGTAGAGTCCTTTTTGGGTCGCCCTCAGTGAACCGTTAAGAGAAATAATAAGGAAGAATACTTTGCGGTTTAAACCGTAAAGGGCTATGGGATGTTCAGGTCACATAAGCTACAAAAAACCTTTTTAAATATGGGATGTTTCGTGTATCGGGACCTTAGGAGTTCGAATTGCTTTCTCTTCGGTTTGTGGGTGTGAGCTATTAGAGGTACTCTCGTTTGGGTACTTGCCTCCAAGTTCAACTAAAGTGGTCCGTGTGTGAGAAATCCGGTATTCTCAAAGGTTAGTATTTTCTTATTTATTTACTTACTTCATTTTAAGTTGCTTTTAGTTTATTAGGTTTAGATCCTTTAGGGTTTAGTTCCCTTTCTGCCCTAGATTAATTGTTATTTCCGCTGCGTGTTAATCTAGTTAGGGAATAGAAAACCCATCAATTACACCGGTGGCCTGGAACTTAACAATATTCGTAGGGATATTGAAGTACGAGATATACGTTTTAGCTATCCAACTAGACCAGATAAGACTGTCTTTAACACATTTTCTCTTGTCATACCAAGCGGCACAAACCACAAGATTAGTTGGACAGAGTTGAAGTCATAAATCAACCGTAATTAGTCTCATCGAAAGATTCTATGATCCCCAAGGAGGTGAAGTTATTATCGATGACATCAATATAAAAGAGTATCAACTAAGGTGACCAGCGCCAGCAACACTCGCATATCCAACCACCAATGCAGCATCAGTCCGGGCAAGCTCACGCTCAGATGAGACCAGGACCTCCAAATGCACCGATGCATGGTTCTCAACCTCAACTGGTTGCAGGAGGTGGTGGACCTGGCTATCATTATGGGAAGCCTCGAGGAGGATATTGAGGAGGATCAAACAGATACCTAGGTGGAAATCCTTCTGGTGGTGGATACAATCACCATCCAAGTCGTGGCAGTGGGCCATACCCTCCTCCACAAGCATATGGCCGGGGTACTAGAGGTAATAGTAGCTATGCGTAATTCTTTATATATTCTCGAAGTTTTGTTGTTTATTCATAAATCAGGTTTAGCGTCAAAAGTTCTTTATGTATAAAGATTTGGAAATTCAAGTGACGACTGTATTTGTTGACGGTTTGTCTCCTTCTTGGGATGAGGATATTATAAGGGAATTTGGGAAAATCGAGAAAGTTGAACTTGCAAGAAATATGCTTGATGCTAAAAGGGATGATTTTGGTTTCATAACGTTCAACACACATGAATCTACAGTATCTTGTGTTGATGGTATTAATGATTCAGAGCTTGTATTCAGAAACAAGAAGGTATCTTTATGATTGTCGGAGTTGTCCATGTTTTCATCGTTATCATAATGTTATTGTTATTGTCTTTTTTTAATTTATTTATCGTTTGTGGAACATCCATTTTCATCCTTTATATTTATTTTATTCTTACGAAGTGAAATATCATTTTCTATAGGCAAAAGTTTGAGCAAGGCTATCTAGACCATGCCAGAGAGGCAAATCTGCTAAATATGCACGAGGTGGTTACACAGTTGGCGGAGACAGTCATGGTAGTTATAGGAGTTCTTAGGAGGGTGGTTCAAATCGCATGGACAGTCATAGTTTCACTGACAGGGTAGAAGAAGCATTTGATATTTTAAGCATTCATGTGTATAATAAGGGATGATTTTGGTTTCATAACGTTCAACACGCATGAATCTGCAGTTTCTTTTGTAGATGGTATTAATGATTTCAGAGCTTGTCTTCAGAAACAAGAAGGTATCACAATCAAGCAGGAAGGCTTCGTGATTCTGTGAGAGAAATGAAAGACTCAATTGTAGTTAACTTGGTATGCATACATGTGCCAATCGATGCGTTAACATTGGACGGGATTGACCTTGACACGCCGTTGCCTCAAGCGGTTATGAAGTGGAAAACATTGGTAAGAATGCGTTTGACCCTAGTTGGAATGAAACCACACAGTGGAGTATGTTTGGTGATTGGTCAAGGTGTGCACATAGTCAAGTTAGTTAAACATACATGACGATAAAGGCTCTTTCAAGTTATTTATAATGCTTCGGTTGCTATTTGTTCAAATATATGAAAAAATCATTTTGTTTTTGCGGATATTTTATTAACTTTTATTTTTTCATATTGGATCAATATTCATTTCTTTTCGTTATTAATGTATTCAATTAATAATATGGTGTGTTTATAATTGATTTATCTTTACTTAAATTTTTGTCAACGATATTCACAAGGTTGTATGACACCTAATATAGGTCAAGGCCAGACGTTGTCTAAGGTTTGTTTGTTTCTTCAGAGGTCGGTTTTCTCGCATGACCAACTATACATGGTTGTCTCAAGGGTGAAAAGTAGGAAGGGTTTGAAGATTCTATGTTGTGATCGAGATGAAAAATACACAAACTATCGACTAGGACCTTACATAACACTTTAATATTGACCGGACCAATATACACCTACTCATAACTAAATAAACCGTTTTGATCTGTTTAGGCCAAACTGTACTTGACAATAGCAGTTATTAACCAAAAATCACACAAACCTGCTCTAAAATAAAATTAACTGAAGCGAACCCGCCCGTCGGGCGGGTTACGTAACTAGTATATATATATATATATATATATATATATATATATATATATAGGAATGTTAAAATAAAAAGACAAATATCCGTGAGAAGGATAAAAAAGAAAAAAATTTTAAAAAAGTTCTCGAAAAATTCTAAAAAAATTCCACAAAATTAGGTATGCTGGTGCATAAAACTTTTGTAAAAGAAGTTATTCTAATTTTGAGTTTTCATACGTTTTTTTAATGCACAAAAAAATAAAATTTGATGCACAAAAAATTTTTGATGCACAAAATTTTTAACTTGTTATAGTTTGAAGCGCAATAACATTTTGATTCTCAAAAAGTCAATAGAAGTTGGGTACAAAAACGAATTTTTGATGCTCAAAAAAAAAAAAATAAAACCGAAAAAAAAACGATTTAATAATGCAACAAACGTTTTTTTAAAATAAATTTTTTTCGGCAACAAATATTCACTTTTAGAAAAACTTTCCTTCAACATAACTTTTTCAATGCACCAACATACTCGAATCTTGTGGGAATTTTTCAGAGTTTTTATTGAAAACTTTTTAAAAACCAACCAAAATTCCGCGTTCAGTCATTATGTATTGAAACAAAGTCAAAAGCATCAGTAACCGTCGGGAAATAAGCTACATAGTAAATGAGGTCATAGCAAAAGCCCTGTAGAGCCACTAGTACTAAAAAAACACGTAAGACGTAATTCCCACCACCCCCTAAAACCAATAAAATATGTTTACATGAGGAGGAACAAAAATATTTACTATTATATCATCCGCAATCCGCTGAATCTCGAGAAGAAACTTCTTTCACAACCAATCATAGACTTTATTGAGAGTAGGTGTGATCCCCCCCTCCGAGAACTGTATATGAGTACTTTTCATGGCTCAGTAACAAGCTCATCAAGTAATAACACACAAAATACTGTGAGAATTTTTTTTTTAAGTTCTCAAAAAATTCTGAAAAAATTCCACAAGATCTTGTATGTTGGTGCATGAAAAAGTTGTGAAGGAATTTTTTCTAAAAGTGGATAGTTTTGCCGAAATTTTTTTATGAAAAAAACGTTTGTGCATTAAATCGTTTTTTTGTGCATCAAAAATTCGTTTTTGTACCCAACTCTTTTTTTTGACTTTTTTGCATCAAAAATTTTATTGCGCATCAAACAAATAAACAAGTCGAAAATTTTGAGCATAAAACTATTTTTATGCATCAAAAATAATTCTTTTTTTTTTTTTATTTTGTTGCCGCATTAAAAAAACGTATAAAAACTCAAAATTGTAGAAAAACTTCTTGAACAACCCTTTAAAATTTAATAATAAAAATAAATGTTTAAAAAAATCTTATTGGTTAATGTTGGTTCTCGCAGTTCTGTACTTTCTTTTGGTTCTGAAAAGAACCCTCCCCTATATATATATATATATATATATATAGGATAAATATCAAATAAAAAGACAAATATTCGTGAGAAGGATAAAAAGATTTATTTTTTTAAAAAAAGTTCTCAAAAAATTTTTAAAAAATTCCACAAGATCGTGTATGTTGGTGCATGAAAAAGTTGTAAAGAAAGTTTTTCTAAAAGCGAATAGTTTTGCCGAAAAAAATTATGAAAAAAAACGTTTGTGCATTAAATCGGTTTTTTATGCATCAAAAATTCGTTTTTGTACCCAACTTCTTTTGACTTTTTGCATCAAAATTTTATTGCGCATCAAACTATAACACGTTAAAAATTTTGTGCATCAAAAATTTTTTGTGCATCAAAATTTATTTTTTTGCGCATTAAAAACACGTATAAAAACTCAAAATTAGAAAAACTTCTTTTATAAAAGTTTTATGCACCAACATACTTGATTTTATGAAATTTTTTTAGAATTTTTCGAGAACTTTTTAATTTTTTTTCCTTTTTATCCTTCTCACAGATATTTGTCTTTTTATTTTAACCTTCATATATATATATATATATATATATATATATATAAATATACAATATAAAGAACAAGTTTAAAACACACAGAAGTAACTTTTCAACGTAT
>BQNB010124084.1:2688-19994 GCA_026074375.1 Tanacetum coccineum
CTTGTTAGTTGGTTTTCAAAGAAGTAGAAGAACACTGCTATCTCAACTACAGGCTGAATATATAGCATTGTCTGGTTGTTGTGCACACATCCTATAGATGCTGTCACAATTAACAGACTATGGCTTTAAATTCAATAAGATCCCTCTATATTATGATAACAAGAGTGTCATTTCTCTATGTTGCAACAACGTCCAACACTCAAGATTAATGCACATCGATATCCGACATCACTTTATCAAAGAGCAAGTGGAAAATGGTGTGGTCGAGCTGTATTTCGTAGAGACTAAATATCAACTGGCTGATATATTCACCAAAGCTCTTACAAAGGAAAGATTCGAGTTTCTACTTCCCAAGCTTGGAATGCAAAGAATGTCTCTAGAGACTCTGTAAAAGCTACAACATGACAATGATGAGTAATCGGGTGTCTCATGGTGTATACTTTTGTACATATTCTATTCATTAAAAACAAGAAAAAGAAAAATACAAAAATATTTTACCAAGACATGTCTTCTGAAAATCGATAATATTTACGAACCTAGAAATGTCATTCAATAATGACACGGGCTTGTAAATAAAGTTTGCGCAGAAGTTCAAATGCTTTCAAAACATGTCTTCAAATGGCTTGCAGTTATTTCATACTGTAACCCGCTTTTCTCAAACAGGAAAGATTGTCGCCAAAAAGACAATTATTCCTAGCAACGGAAAATAGTATTTTTCGGGCACATATTACTTCATATCCGTGCATTATGGCTTATGTATACTTTGCTACATAACCAGTGCTTTCATAAAAGGGTAATGTATGATTCGGTGCGTTATTTCCTTGAAAAAGAAGAGAAGTCTTCTTTAAACCTGGACAATTTTATTAATCATCAATCTATCAAACATGTTCGGGTTAGTTAATAAATATTGGAAAAAGTGTTGAAAAACAAAGTCTGTATTCTTCATAATCATCACATTTGAAAAAGAATTTTCATCCAATCAAACATTGACTACAACTCTTTAAATAGAAAACGGGTCAACGTTTGAGGGGGAGAGTGATTTCAAATTCTCTTTTCAAAATGCTTGTCAGATAACTTAATTGATAATGAATAAATCTTGTGCGCATTACGGGATCATTATTTGAAGGGGAGTTAGTTTATTTTAACTCAGAGGGTCATTTATGTTAAGTGTTGGAACATTAAGGACTTATGTGCAATATGTAGCATTTAGTTTCTTAAGCTTAAATACTATAGGGACTAGTGCTGCCAATTTGTAAACTTTAATAAGCCTAGAAAATGTTTTAATCTCATAATGAAGGAATTATGGAACCACAGGGACTAAACTTGGATAAACCGAAACCCAAATGTGTTTAACTCATTTCGGTGGAATGAGTTTGGGTCAAACCCACCCTCTCTTTTGTTATCACGCCGAAACAACCTCCCAAAATCAAACCGTGATTTCTAGTGCTAAGGTAATAATTTCTTAATGTATTTTAAGAATGGGTTTTGGTTGGATTAGATTAAAACGCTCGTTATAGGTCTCTTTAATTAAATCTCACTTCTAGGGTTCATAAGAACAAAAATGCATGAAACTTGAAATTAGGTGAGGGGTTTTGTTCGGTTAGGGGTTAAAACAGTTTTTAATATGGTCAGGGGCTCGTCCTGATTTTATTTACCTTTATAATATATACTTTAAGTGCAAAATCCCTAAATTAAACTTTATCATTTTCTTACCATATATAAATCCATCCCATTTCTCTCATCACCAAACCAATCCCCCCACCAACCAATAAACACTTCTCAACCAAAACTCACACCCTCCACATACTCAAAAAACAATCCCCCCATAATCAACTAAAATATAATATATTATAATTAAATAACAACTAAATTTATATTTTAATTTTTCATAACACTCAATTTAACCAAAATATTATAAACCCATCCATATCTCCAAAACACTTTTACCCAAGACACAAGTAACATACAAAAAAAAACAAAAAGCAATCTAATAGCATAAATAAAATCAATCTAAACCATAATACAAAAACAAAATATCTACACATACCCACAACTTATATAACACCCCCCACAACCCTATTATCACCCTTCTATATTCTTAGTCTAAATTAATAATCTCAATGTATTCCCACACCACAAAACCACCCCCCAAACATTTCTCCAACGTTTTTAGCTTATAGAAGGACCTCAGATATTAATTTAAAAAAAAAACTATTTGACGACTGCTTTATTTTATTTTTACTTTACTGGTTGATTTAGTTGTGCATTAAAACACCGAAAGTGAACTCAAAAAATTTGGGTAGATTCATGTGATGCTTCAATTGAAAGTGATTTAACCTAATAATGAAAAAGGAAGTTACAATTGATATTAATAATGTATATATTTTTAGTTAAATAGCTTATTCTATATATTAAAAAGTTGAAAAAAATGAGTCAAATATTTTATATTTATTATCATCCA
This sequence comes from Tanacetum coccineum, assembly GCA_026074375.1. Classification (NCBI taxonomy): domain Eukaryota; kingdom Viridiplantae; phylum Streptophyta; class Magnoliopsida; order Asterales; family Asteraceae; genus Tanacetum; species Tanacetum coccineum. The sequence continues at coordinate 5,150 of BQNB010124084.1, forward strand.
AAGTAAAAGATATTATTAAATCAATGGTGTAACTTTAAAAAAATAAAAATAGTTTAAAAGACATAGATTACATAAACATATAAGAGAAAGAAATAGAAAAACAAATATAAGCTAGAAGGTGTTGTAAATGTAAACTTAGGGCCCATTTGGTTTCACACATTTAAAAGAGGATTGAGCTTGACCATTAAAATATGTTGTTTGGTAGCTCTACTTCACTGTTTGGTTTAGACCTAAGTCAGAGAACTCAACCGTGCTCCATTCCATAGTCTACATCCACCTTTTATGATTATATACCAAATTTGTGGGCTCGTTTAACACTTCAACCACTCATTATTTATTTTATTATTTATTATATAATTAGTTTTAATTTTAATTTTAATTTTAATTTATAATATATCTTTAAATATTATTTTCTTTCTCTTACATCAAATCCAAATCTAAATTCTAAACCAAAATTTAAATCCAAATCTAAATCCTAATCCTAAACCCATCCACAAACCAAACGGGCCCTTAGTAGGGTGTAAATGTAAACTTAGTTAAACTTTGAAGGTGTTCTTTGAAAATTGATCAACTAGACTTGCATACACACGTGCCCAAATTTGCACCAATCATACTCCTTCTTCCTCACAATTCACAAAGTCCGGCGTCCGTCCATTCTAGCAGTACCATGCCTCAACCTTTTTATCTTTCTTTTTTTCTTAATTTGACGAGGACACGAAAAAGAAAAGATGGTAGTATCTTCAACAACTTTTTCTTAACATTAAACCCGATTCAAAAGACAAAAAACTTGATGCCCTGGGCGGTCGCCCGCGCTGCCCGTAGCCAAATCCGGGCCTGAATATGGTTTCGAATTTTTGGCCGAATGTTCATAGGTTGAATTTTGTTGATGTGTTTTGATTTAGAAAGATTTAGAATGCGTATTTGATGTGTTTTAATGCTATTTGGTTTGTTTGTGATGGTTTCATGGGTTTATACACATTTTCGAATGTGTGTTGGTCTTGTAAACCTATGGTTTGTGATGCGTGATGCTTAGATGAACTTGAAACAAGTTTATAACTTTTTTGTAGTGGTTTCCAAGAAGTTTTATATGCTCCCTTAGCCTTTTGAACATTTTTGAATGATCCCCATTTTTTATCTTGTAACATGTTTATGTGATCCAAAATGATGTCTTGTTGATTCTTGTGTAAATTCTATGATCATTACATCGTTTGTGCTAAGATTCATGATTAAAAAATGCTTGGTTTGGTTTGAACGGTTTCAACGAAATGAGAATTTTTACTCATACCGGCGGAATGAGTGTTAATCTCATTCCAACGGAATAAGGTTAAACTTTCTTCCAACGGAATGTCAACTTAATGACAATGTAAGTTTAATCTCATTCCAAAGGAATGTGATTATATCCTTATTTCGGCGAAATGTCTTTTAATTTCTCATTTCGACGGTTTACATACATTTCTTAGAATTTCTCTAATTTAAAAGCTTAAAATGAATTATATGAATTGAAAATGGTCGTGTTTGCTTAGTAAATGCTCAGGTTGTATTCCTTTTGAGGAATTTTAAAATTTTTGGTCCGAAAAACAAGCTGTTATGCTGCCCAATTTTTTTAAAACGTGTTAAGCTTTCCTACTTGGTATATTTTGGGCCTAATAGGCCAAATGGACTTAGTGATAAATAACGGACTTGTTGATTAATGCAAATTGGACTTTTACACCTTATTGGACTTTAACTAGCCCAATAAGACCTATAAGGCCCATGGACCATTAAAAGACTTGTGGACTTATTTTAACCATTGGACTGTTCACATATTTATCGAACCTCGTGCTTAATTGGATATTAATGATAAACAATACATGCTAATGAATATTGTTAAACGGAAAATACATTATTCACAAACTAGAATGTGTACACACGGATGATTAATTAATTTGAAAGATAAACTATAATAAACGATAGTAAAATTTAATTGACTTGCTCAATTTAAATCTTGACTTTTCAAACGTTATATAGCAAATTTTTCAATCAATTATGACTCGTTTGGACATGTTTTGGACTATGAGAAATGTTATGGACCATTTAACAATATCAAGACCATTTGACCATTTTGTTGACCTAAATTAACTTTGACCATTGACATTTTGACCACAAACACAACTACAAGGCTAATCAACCATATTATATCTGTAGTATATTTATCTTGTCTTGATATCTTAAGCAGATTCAAATGGCTGAAGAAAGTGTTCAACAACTTCCAGTTAGATCTGATGAGGAGCTGGTTCCAACTAGTAATTGCTGAATCCAACTCACTGATCCGTAATGATTCCATACAGAAGAGTCCAATCTATCATGTTGCTCTTGCGATTCTTAAGACTACCAGCATCTACAGCACGCAATCTGGAAGACAGCTGATGTTGCTGAAATCTATATTCATCGAAGTTTGGCATTACTATCCATTAAGGATGATGCTACGACTCTTATTCTTTTTCAATCTCGAGGAAGGAGCAGAGTTCACTCTGATGCTGAATTTCTCAGAGAAGTGCTTGACAATATGTTAGAGTTACTATGCGTATCCATTGATTATCTTCTAAAGAAGCCAAATATCCCATCTAGATCTGGAATCCAAAATTCGTGGCATCAAAAGATGGATTAGTCATGCGACTTAAGTTCGTCAACAAAGGTGAAGGTGATCTTATCTTTGGAATGGCTATTTCGGATATCATGCTGAATAATGAAATCAAGTCTTCTGACATCTACAGTGCCTATGTCAATCTGACTTTGGGAATTAAAGATAAGCCAACCAAAGGCAAGAAAGGTGCTGGTAAGGCCAAAAAGGATTCCAAGAAGCCTATTACTCCTGCTGACGATGTGCCTACAGCTGATGAACTTGCTGATTTAGAGAAAGCCAAAGATGAAAGCTTAGAGACTTACATCATTGAACAAGCTGCTAAGGATCGTATTCCACCAGCCAAAGGAGTGGTAATTCATGATGTTCCTCCTCCTACTCCCAAGATACCTAATGTGCAAGTGAAAGGGAAAAGCATAATCACCACTGATGCTGCTGCTGATGCATTACTGGAACTCTAAAAGGCACAAAAGAAAAGCAGAAAAAGGCATACATGTTGAGAAGGCGTTTTGAAGGTCAAAGTGAAGGGTCTCCCTCGGGTCTAAGTCCTCAATAATCAGATTTTGATGATTCCGCTACTGAATCTGATCACTTAGAGCCCGAAAGAGGAGGTGACGAGGAAAAGGCTTTCATGATCGACCTTGATCAAATTGATTCTGATGATGATGCAGGAAAGATGGAAACTGATGAGCAGTTTGTTGATGAAGAACAAATGAAGACTGATGAGATGATGAAGGTAGATGAGACTGTCCACGCTAGAACAAACCTGGACAAGTCTAGTGAGTTGGTAGAAGAAAAGGATGTGACTGTCAGTGAGACTGTCCACGCTGGACCAAACCTGGACATGTCTACTGAGTTACTTGAGAAGAAAGATAAAGACCAGGAACAACCGGCTTCTGGATTTCTCTGTGTAACTGAGATTGTTGAACCATTAGTAGAGCATGCTTGGACAGACATGAAGCTATATGGGTCTACTGGTTGTGATACAAGTTCGGATGACCCTTGCTGGATCAACCTCTGAGTTCACTACAATCTTTGTATCCCCCCCCCCCCCCCCCCCCCCCCCCCCCCCCCCCCCCCACCCAAAATAAATTTTGCAAGATGGACGTGCTTCAAACAACCAAGCCATCACAGAGGTCCTGTTCATGTGACAGTGATTGACGGTGAAATCTATGGTGTACAATCCCGATGTCACACGCTCAGCAACTCTTCAACCCCATCTCTCTCTACACCAACAGTCCCTAATCATTGTCACTTCATCTGGTGAGACTGTCATTGTTGAACCTATAGTTAAATCAACAACAGTCATCACCACAACACTTCTTCCACCTCCCATCACTGATTCTCCCACTCCTAAACCATAAACTCCTGTCTATGTTAACAGACTTGAAAAGGACATAGATCATCTGGCTAAAAGAACTTTGTTCCTTGAAGAAGAGGTGAAAAGGCTAAAGAAAATTGATGTCTAGAAGGAGATTGAGGCAGCTGTGAACAAAGCTCTCCTTAATGCTTTGAAAACACATCTTGCATCCCAAGCAACTACAATGCCAACTCCTACTGCCAAACCAGCTACTCCTTCAGGATCTCAGGGCAAGCAGACTACCATGACTGCTCCTGCAAAGCCTAAAGCTCCTAAATATGTCAAAGGCTCAGACTATATCAACGCTTACTGGCTAAAGCCTGATTTGCTGAAGGTAATGGGCAAGATTTATCATGAACATGAGTCGCACAAAGAGCTCTATGCCTGCCTCAAGATATCACTTACCCAAGATGAAAGGGAAAAACTAGCTGAAATGGAAGCTGAGACATCGAGAAAAAGACGCAAAGATGATGATGATCCTTCTGCACCTAAAGACAAAGATCCTAAGAGGCAAAGGAAAGACAAAGACTCTCACCGTCCAAGAAGTCTCAACCTTCAGCTCCTCCTTCATCAAAACCATCTCCTTCTTCCAAGTCTACTCGAAAGTCTACTCCTCCTCCAGAAGAAACCCAAATCAAAGAAAGGTTCAAGTGAGTCTCCCAGAATGAATATTGATGATCTGGAGACTCCACTCACTGATGATATTCCAGAGCCTGAGAAGAAAACTCCTGGACAGCCAAAGACACAAACGGATTCTAGAACAGATTGGTGGAAAAAGTGCCTCAATACGAAGATGACAGACCTGACACACCTGAACCTGAATGGTCAATTCCTGCACCTGATGTTCGTGACCCCGAACAAGATTGGCTTCATGATATGTCACATGCTCAGCAAGAACCCATCTGCTCAGAAAGACTCTGGATATTAGTGTCTTCTACAAATGGGCTGCTAAAAGACTGGGTGTGGATAAGATTACACAGGAAATTCTTGAAGGTCCTACGTTTAATGTATTGAAGGCTTGGTATGGTAATAGCCTAGAATTGGAAAACCAGATGGAACAAGTTCACCTAGCACTCACAAACCAGATGGACTGGACCAATCCTGAAGGCGATAAGACCAAATCTGATCCATGAAAGAGTCTACCTGTTCAAGAATCCTGTGGAGCATTTGTTCAACAAAGATCTTATGTACTTGATGAAAGGTAGCACAGAAAGTAAGTATGCTGTTTCATTGTCTAAGCTCAAAGCTGGCTACTATCAGGATGAAGGTATTGAAGAAATGATTTTGACTGTATGGAACAACCAAAAAGAAGAATATGACCTGAATGCTGCTTATGGTATTCATCATTGGTGGCACAAGCGTCAGTTGTTCTATCGTGCTATGCAGACATGCAGGAAAGATGATCTCCCAAGACCCAACAAGAAGATCATTAGTGTAGTCAAGTTTGACACTCTGACACACTATGGGTATACTCATCTGAGAAACATTGTTATTCGAAGAGGAGATCAGCAGGAATATGAGCTGAATGAAGGAGATTTTCATGCCCTAAGTCTAAATGACATTGAAGACTTACACCTTCTCCACATTCAAGAGAAGTTAGGCCATCTCAGCGGCTCGAAAAGATATCAGTTCTGGAATGCCCTTACTATCTTCACCAGAAGCATTGTCTTACAGAAATGAGTTCAAGATGTCCAGCTTGGAATTGAAAGCTATCAACAAAAGCTTAACCTGACTCCTCCAAGATCTTAGTGGAAAAAGACGATGAATTCAAGTCTCTAGCGACATACACTGTCACAGAGAAACCAAGTGCGGTCATCTACTTGAACATGTATGGGAGAAGACGACTTATGAGATCTATCGAGCTGATCAAGTTTTGTGATGGTACGTTAAAGAAGGTGTTTAATGAGCTGAAGCACAAGCTGATGAACCACAAGCTTGGAACTCAAAAGAAAAGGTTGAAAGATAGAAAAAGGATGCAAGAGGACAAGAAACTGATAGCAGACTTCATCAAAAAGATTGCAAAGCTTTCTTAGGTGAGAAGGATCTACAGAAGTCTGGAAAGCTATGTTGGAGGGAGATATAGAGATGGTGACTATTGGATACTAACAACGACCGACTAGGTCATGGTAATCATATCAGGTCAATCTCTATATATTATCAGTGTAAATATATATCTTGTACATTATTATAAGTAGTGAGTCATAAGTGTTAGGTGTCAAGTATAAGTAGTTTTTCATGAGTCTTTCGATAAACTCAAAATCTTTCAAAATGATCCTTATACTTGACACTATCACATACCCTCATAACTTGAGGGGGAGCTTGTAAAAAAACTTAAAAATAATCAGATTTGCGTTTGTCTCCCCAAATATATTTATTAAAACTTGATTAAATCAATTGATATCCAAAATATCAAACTGTTTAATATTTTTGATAAGGGGAGAAAATGTGATTTAATATATGATTAATAAAGAATGGTTGATTCTAAGTGTGAGCTCTACCCCACATGTGCCAAATACATTTTCGATGATCGATGCACATGTGTAAGGGGAGCAAATGGATTTAATGAATGAAACCTTCAAACTATCAAATGTTTTGATTTGTATCACAAGTACTTTGATTGATTTTCAAATGGTTTTATGGTGACGATCTATTATACCCAACAACCAACTAATTCACGACGATTATGGTGACAAAAGGGTGGTAGGTTAGGTATAAGTCCTATGATTCAACCAGAACCAGAGGGATCTACCTAGAGACATTCCTTAGAAATAGTTGTCCTTAGGAAAGATGGAGTTGTTTGAGAATGAAGGGATAAAATGTTGACTAAGACATGAGCTAGTACTGGAACAATCACAACAAGGTGCTAGTAATGACGTCTTGGTAAACATGAAAGTGGTTAAAGAATGAAAAAGAAAAGTAAAGATAAAAGGTGAATATAAAAGATAGACCCCCATATCTTACACTTTTAGGCAAAAAACAGGGTAATACCATATGCTATCTGAATCCACTATTGAACATTGATGATATCTGGTGTTGAAGACGACTTCATGGACCCAGTGATGCAATGCACAACCCTCCCTAGCCACTTAAGATCTCTCAAAAGATTCTTGTTTCATTTCTCACAGAGAACAATGCATTTCTATAAACTTGCTCACTCCGAGTCAGTTGATATTGAAAAGGTGGTAGTCAGCTCTAGCCTCCGATCATTAAAATCAAATGAGCACTTATCGAGTCTAGAGCCAAAAGAGATCACTATAAATCTCATTAGGACAATTCATGAAGGCACTTACTGTTCACATTTGAACATAAGAGTTAATATATATTTAGTGTCCTACGCAAATCTTCATGATTCTTGCCAGAATATTCAGTGGTGAACTTAAGTTTTCATAGTGACGAATGGAAATCCTTTCAGTATCAACATCAAACAGAACTGCGGTAGGTGACTTGCAAGTATCTATACGAATCGAGCTTGTGTCAACTAGAAAGCAACAATGGTGTGATTCTATACGAATCAAACTTGTTCTAGTTTATGAATTGATGACTCAATCAGTAGGATTTTAACCAACTGGTTCACCTTTACCGTTCTATTAGTAGCAATGCTAATAGTGTGGTATGAGCCTGCTTTGAGGTTTTCTTTTGTCCTGGTTAATGGAAACAGGCTGCACAGCCGTGGGAGTGTCAAAAAAGGTTCCTGTTTAGGATATCTATCCCATCACAGTTATAGTACTTGTTTACTATTTAACGGGCAATCAAGGTATTGCAACCGATAAGTTGATGCTATGACAAAGCCTTATTCATCCAGACACTTGTATTGTTAACTGTCTTATGCGGTCAAGAAGTCACTTGGTGGGTACTAATGTGCCAAAGAAAGAGTCGGTGCCACTGCTCATGCTAATACACATGATCTTTAAGAAATCAATGAAAGATAATTGATTAAGACTCTGCACGCTGTGTGTTCTGATAATAACAACATCTTCTTCAGCATATCAAGATGTAATTTGAGTTATCGAAAGGATATTGTTAAAAGCTTTCATGATTACTCGACGAAGTATTATGGAGATGTTGGTCATAAAGGTTTATGGACACCAAGTTCAGCAAGGCAAAGCGACATAAGATGATGAAAGATCACTTGATTATCTAAGGTCAGCTCAAGATCACTCAAAGTACAAGATATCAAGATTGAGTAACAAAGACTTCGAGTTGAAGATCTTTAGTTTAGTATGTAGGGATTATTATTGTAAAATTGGAGTGACACTCCTTAGGGGGTATTGTTAGAAAACAAAAAAAAAATGTTGGTCTCCTTAAGAGATTTATTCGTGTTATAGCTTGATAGTCGTTTTGAGTTCCCCGACTAGCGTTATCCAGTAATGGCCCATAGTTAGCCCAAAAGGGTGGTTTGTAACTTACTATATAAACCTCGTTGGTTCTCATTTTAACAAGTTATTTTCTCTCTCGCTGTGAAACAACATTCTCTCCTTTATTGAGCGCTACTCTACATAAAGTTGAGGCCAACTGGATTGATAGTGTGGTGACGATTTCTTGTGTTATACAAGGTTTATGAGTTGATAATCAAGAAAGACACCGAAATGAAAGAAGAAAAAATTGAAAGAAAGTCCATCACCTTGAAAGCCAAAAAGGAATCTAGTGATAAAGATAACTCGGACTCTGAAATTGATGACGAGAAATGCCATGGGGACGTCCTCTTTAGAAATTTCAAGAAGTTCTTCAAAAGGCGTGGTAAATTCGTAAGACAACCACATGAAAAAAAGAAGCCATTCTGAAAGAGTTGAGATGACAAGAATGGTAAAAATGAAAGAAAATGCTTTAGATGCAAAGATCCAAATCACCTCATTGGTGATTATCCTATGCCACCAAGAACCAAACGAGCCAGAGCATTTGTTGGAGGATCTTGGAACAATAACGATAATGAAGAGGATGAAAAGACTAAAGACGAAACGTGTCTTATGACTCAAACATCTAATGAGGTATTTTTCGAAACCGAATTCTATAGTGATAATTCTTCATAGATAAATACTATTATTTGTACAGTGAGATATTAATCGTCTATGCCAAAATTAGTCAAAAAGTAATTAGGACACAAGGAACAAGTCAATAAAAGCTAACAATTAGGTTTGAAAATGATGAAGGGCTTGATACTTAAAGATAAATTATCAAGTTTTTGAGTAAAAATAAAGAGATAAAAGAAGGATTGTACTTCATGTAAAGGACATTTAGATTAGAAAACAGAAAAAGCTGTTAAATAAACTCGATTGTACTTAAACTTGATCCATTTGATGAATTACTGTACTCCGCACTTAGAGAAATGATTGGTATTCAAAAACAATCCATAGATAAGACGGGATTAGGTTTTAATTCAGTAGAAGCCTCAATAAGTGGAACCAAGCAAGTTAAATTCGGCCCACACTGTCCCTTGAGAAAACAACAACTGATCCTTTAAATGACCTTACCAACACCTTAATTAACTCTACTGTTCCCTTAATTAATAAGGGACTGCCGAGACTAATTTTCAATAAAATGTAAACAGGCAGGTAGCCCCAACGAACGTGCAACCTTCTATTCGTTACCTACGGCAAACATACATGCCTAATTAGATCCTTTACGATATGCTCGGTTTATATTAACAGTTATAATTATAACAAAAAGACGAAAATGAAGAAAATGTGATGACGAAGTCAAGAATCTAGATGCAAATCACAATATATATAATATAGTGAGTTAAGTACATTTTTGGTCCTTGTGGTTTGGTGTGTTTTTCACTTTTGGTCCAAAATTCAAAAAAGGTTTGGTTTTGGTCCAAAAGACATTGTTTCGTTCACTTTTAGTCCAAAAGACATAGTTTCGTTACACTTTTGGTCCAAAAGACATAGTTTCGTTCCACTTTTAGTCCAAAAATTTTAGTCCAAATTTACGGAATTGGACTAAAAGTGGAACGAAACTATGTTTTTGGACCAAAACCAAACCTTTTTTGAATTTTGGACCAAAAGTGAAAACGCACCAAACCACAAGGACAAAAAATGTACTTAACTCTAATATAGTTTAGACATTGTACATTATGGTTTTATAAATTTAATAGAACTTGGAATTTAGTTTTAACAAGTTAAAATAGATACAAGCCCAAGCTATGGCCCATTAGAAAATTTTGATGTAAGTCCAATATAGGCCTAGAAATAAGCCCAATAAAGGACCAGAGAGAGTAATAATACCTAATGGATCTCATATGATTTTTTATATGGGTTACGAGTCTTTAGGTCCATAATCATCGGTTTTTGTTTTTGGGGTTTTATAGTTTACTATGGTCCAATCTCTAATCTGCAAGCTCGGTTCGGGTCTTAGTCCAATTTGTTTTCAGAATATAACGGGTCTATTTTCCCGATAAGTGGGTCCTACCACTTCGGGTTTCATGAAAATGGTCACTTTACAAGTTTTACTTTCCCGTTTATGTTAAGTTGATAATATGATAAGTCCCGCCTAAATGGTTATATTTTCTAAACCGTAAAACTTCTAGACTTGGCTTTTATATCCTCGAGTCCGTATTTAAGTGTACTTTACTGATTTAGAAATCCCGCTACCTCATTTTTAACAAAACAAGGCCTAATTACCGAAATCTTAACCACAGTCGTGGCCTTTTTTGGAGAGCAGACTTTAGTTTCGCGAAAATGGCATATCTCCTAAACCGTAAGTCCGTAAAAAACCATCCAATTTGGTATAGGTTCTACCTGGTTATGTCTACAACTTTTAGTTTTACATATTTGGGGGCCAGTATACAAATTTTTATAGTTTTTAGCCGTTTAAATCAGTTAGTTTAATTTTGACTAGTTTTGCCGTTTTGGTCATAACTACATCGGGTATTGTCACGAGACGATCCATGGCGAAACAATCACAAGACATATACCTATAACGTATGTGTCTCTCCCAAATTCATAACCTACAGATCAAGTTCAATTTACACGTTTTGCTACTGACCTAAACTTTTACCATTACAACTTGTGATCTAGGCTTGTTTAGCTTGCTTTTTATGTTACAAACATATGTGTACAATGTCCAAAATTTTCCTAAACAACTATCACATCCAATATTACATAGGTGCAATGAAATTTACATACTTACTAAATAAATTTACAAATGGAAATAAGAACAATGAAATGAAAATAATGAGCTTACAAAGAAAATGAAGAAATACAATATCATCAACCAACAACCCTTGCTCAGAATCAATAATCAAACCATCAGATATATATTTTACCCAACCTTATAACCATGAAAATACTCCTTGAAAACCAGCTCCAAAACCTCAAATTATGTTGATCAAGATGTTGTTTTATAAAGAACCAAATCAAGATAATAACTAGAAATCCTTAAACATTCATTGTACTAAATCTTGTAGCTAGAAACTTTGTATGATTTTGGTGTTTTGGATGGGGTATATCGACGGCAAAGAAAACCCAAAAGAGAGTTGGATAAAAATTTTAGATGTTATCTTTGTGAAATGAATAAGTTACTAGTGTTTTGTACATGCACATTCATGAATCCAAGTGGCATGTGTATAAGCCGTAATCAACAAATGCGAGACACATATGTCTTTGGTATATCCGTCCCCTAAAGGGGGTTGAGTGGTGATGATATCAAATAAAGATATATTTATTGCATCATTTATTTCAAGTAATTTGATATTATGATTTCAAGATTTTGGTACTTAATGTGTTACATTTAGTTATTGCAGTAATTATGGAGTACATGGCGATTAATGAGCATAGTGGAGCTTAAACGAAAAAAAATAGAATTTTACTGTTCATGAAGACTACGCCGTATGCATCAAAAGCCATACGGCGTATCAAAAATAGAAGTTTACTGTTCATGGAGCTTATAACCATATTATGATTGCAAGATTTTGTTACTTAATGTTTCATAACATTAAAGTATCAGTAAGTGACAAATGCGAGTGCAAAAACAAATTGAACATCTTAATGAACTCTCTTTTCATTCAATAATGATCTCTTTTCTCCATACCACGCATCTCCTACTTGGTAAGTAACAAATTGAGCTACAATCAGTATTTGTGGTCAACCAAGCCCTACTAACACTAAAGGTGACTCACTTCAACACAACCTGTATTAGCCTATTACATTACGTGTCGAAAACACCTTTTTATGGCATTGTCGACACAAAGTGATTTTCTCTATTAACTACTATTTAAGTACTTGCTTACAATAAGAAACATGCACAATTGGATGCCAATAATTTTCATACTTGGCTCGGATGCTATCAATAGCGATGTGAGTCCTAATTGAATTTCATTTTTCTTAATATTAACATTAGACAAATAATAATCCAGGAGTGTGACTATTTATAGAAATGCTGAAAAGCATTACAATGAGCAATCCCAAACACCCACTAATTAGTGGTCACATAATCAGTTTTGGAGGATTAATCTCAAAACAGATGCAACAGAAATAATTATACAATAAACTTGGCAATTTCGAAGACCATTTAAATGCATTTTAGACTCACTTGATTTTTGGCATTTTCTTTTTGACTATTTTTCATTCCAAATACTCCAAAATGTAGTTATCTAATTAATACAATCTCGAACAGAAAAGAGAACATCTGAATCCAAACACTACTTATAGCCCATTCGATTAGTTAGAGTTAATATTATTCTCGCTAATAAGAATATCACATAATCAATTTCCGAATGTAGACCCAACAACACTGTTAGCAGTTAATGTGTCAAATAACACCCAGGCTTATGTAATGGACTAACGAAACCATATCAGGTAAGCATTAGGCAGGAAATGTAGCCAATGAATGATACTTAACCTAGTTTCGACTATCATTGAAGTTGTTTTAAGCACAACCTTGATTGATGACATGCATTATCTTTAGTGTTTGGTATTGGTATGAATGTATGGACAGTTATCAAGACACATACCACACGTTCCATGCTCCTTGTTATGCTTTTCCAATCTTGCTTTACTTCTCAGAGCCGACTTGGTAGTTGTTCCATTGGAAATGTGTGAATCCTGGAAGGAATTTCGTCAGTCAAATATCAAAATGTGGTAAGTATATTACATGATCTTTAAAAAACAGTGTTATTTGTATAAATACCAAGGTACATTTTTCATTTATCCCGAATAAGTCAATGAAATATTCTTGTTACATATGAGTAAAAAAATAAACTGATTCAGTTTGTAACCCGTAGTCCTAATACCCAAAGGGGGACCAAAGACCATCTTATAATTACTCAAGCACATATAGATTACAATTACAAAAATGATATTAATGAAGTATCTTGATTTCTATTGCGAAAATACGGAAAAGTTATCTGTGACTTACAACTGAAGAGGTTTCCTAAATCTCGGTAACTTGTATACGTGGCTTAGTGATTTTATTATAGGACATTGCCTATGCTAAAGATCGTCTTCGAGCTTCTGCGGTAGATCTTTCTGCTGCAACACATTCAAATCAAAGTTGGATTGTGCACAAGTTTAGATTCTGTGGTTTGAGCAGCAAATGGTCTCCTTGGAAGCAGAGACGCAGAGGAAGTTAAAGGAGAAGGTACAGCAAATGCTGAGTTTGCAGATTGCAAAGGTGTACCAGATTTAGTGCTGCTCAATCTGCAGAGATACATGCTGTGACATTTGTGAAGAAGCAGCCGAGTGGAGTTGAGGTGAAAAGGGAGCACCTGATTTCAATTGTTGGTGATATGTTGAACCCTGAGAAACTATTGCTTGATGCTGCTGAAAAGCTCCCGACTTCACATTCATCTGCTGCCTAAGTTTTATGTCATTTATCTGATGATGAGCTATTGAAGTAGTAAACAACATATGATGGATATGATTTTCCTGAATCATACATACATTGTGGATGATAAGCACATGCTTTTCAGCCGGAATCCATCCCATCACCCTACATTAAACAAACGATAATATTACAATATAAAAACAATCACATATCTTGATTTTGACCTCACAGTTTTTGTAGTTAATATGGGTGTCATCAAAATCCCATTTTCTGTTTTCATGATTGCGTTTTGCAAGGCTTTTAGTTTGTTAACTTTCACATATAATGTTAACGCCAAGAGGAGACCCACCTTCATCTATTTTGAACTCGAACGATGCCTTCAAACCAAAAAACAAACAATGATTGCGTAACGGCTTTTAAAAGTTGAATACTATTAGTATCAATATTAAGAAGGGTCTAATGATCCAATTATAGAATTTCCAGGCCAATGAACAAAAATCTTGGATCATAAACCCTTCAACCCACTATAGTAAATCTAACAATGGAAAACAGAAACATACATTTGATTACCTAAAAAAGAAGAGGATTTGCGCGAATGATGGTGGTCGAGTGGTAGCATAGGGATGTTAGGGTTGGAGATGAGGATGGGTTGGGTTAGTTAGGTTTGATTTAGGGATTTAGGTGTTTGTATGGTTTTCAGAGAAATTGGATTTTTTTTATTTGTAAGGGTTAATTTTTTTAAAGTTTCGGTTTTTATAGTTTTGTAACCCAATTTATCTAAAAAAACGATTTTTTTTTACCGATTAAGGAAATACTTAGGCTTTTTTTATTAAAAAATAATAAAAAGAAGTTCTAAAATCATTACGTAAGTTTCAAAATCATCATATAAAAGATATATTTTTTAATAAAAAAATTAAGGGGGAGTTGGTGAATATGGTTGTTGATCAACAGTGTAGGTATAACAGTCAACCAGAGGAGGAGGAGGAGGACGACTTGTCGATATATTGCAATATGGATTTTTACCGGGGTACAAAACATGGACAATTCATGGAGAAAATTATATACCTTCACAACTCTCTCATCCAAATCCAAGTTTTGTGCAT
>BQNB010124085.1:0-7500 GCA_026074375.1 Tanacetum coccineum
CGACTTAACACTCTTAGACTTTTATCTACTTCGTACCTCTGATCTTACTGACTGATGGGACTTAGAGATCCCCTTCTTCCTCGAGACACTCTTTTGATGTTTTTTAGTAGAATGAGGCCTACCTCAGCTCCTTGACCTAGAGGACCCATCAAAAGAGTACCCTCCTACTTCTTCAGCTGAAGGACTCATCTGAGAGTTCTCCGACCTAGCTTCGCCTGACTCTTCATTGAAAAGCTTACGAGGGGTTACCTTCTCTTGACCTCGGTTGTCAAGCTCTTTGATCATGGTTCTCAATACATCAATATTTTCCTTCAGAAATGCTGGAGAGAGGCCTCATTGAGCTTGTTTAGCGAGAGCGGAGCTTCCTCTTGGGGGAGTCCTCCGGGTCCCAGGTGCCTCGGTGTTTAAGTTTTCACCCTCCTCTAGTTGAGGACCCACCATCCATTACTTAGAAATTGGTTGATTGGTATTTCAGGTCTCACGGATGGCGCCAATGTTCGAGCAAATTTCTATAGATGCTCTTCAGCCCTGATCCTTAGGAGATTCCGCTGCTACTCCTTTGTCTCTTAGGCTGAAATAAGAAAGAACACCGTTAGCTTGCCCCGGGTTTTGAATCCGAGACCAAGCTCCGGCGTGAGAGTAAATGTATGCTTGGTATAAGTTTTAGTGAGAGAAGCTAGAGAGAGAGTAAAGAGAAGTGTGTGTGTAAAACTTAAATTTTTCATGTGTGTGCATAGTTTTTTATATACTACCTGGACTTAGCTCCAAGACACAAGTATTGTGGAAGCTAAGTTGTCTTCTAGAGGCAGCACGTCAGTCGCTAGCATGTATCAGACTTTGTCTTGTATGTCCAGGTTGTCTTCTAGGGGCAGCGTGTAAGTCGCTGGCGTGTATCAGACTTTGTCCTCGGGGTCAAAGTTGTCTTCATACTCCAAGTACTTAATGTGGACCAGACGTCTGTGATATTCATACATCGTACGTCAGTCGCCAGTGTACCAGCTCCGATGAAGACAGTGCTGCTCCTTGCCTCCTGAGGAGACTAGCTACTCCTGACTGGCTGACCCTTGCCTCTTGGGGGGACTAGCTACTCCTGATTGGTTGGTCCTTGCCTCCTGAAGGGACTAGCTACTCCTGACTAGCTGGTCCTTGCCTTCTGAGGAGACTAGCTACTCCTGACTGGCTGGTCCTTGCCTCCTGAGGAGACTAGCTATTAACTTACCTCCGGAGGAGCTACTACTCCTAAGTTATTACCTCTGAACTTAAGGTGGCCTTCGTCACCCCAGCTATTCCAGTGGACCGTTCTAACATGGAGTGGTTTATCTTAGGAAAATTAGGAGTTAATAGTGGTTGTCTCCCCCTAAGCATCCGGAGGAGACCATACCTCGTCATGGAATATATCAACATGTAATGAATTATCATTTACATATAGAGAAAACATTCAGTGATATTCTATTCTTGTTTTACCGTTGATAAAAGAAGAAGAAAAAGTACAAGCTATCAATTGATAGGTTCATGTGAAGAAGAGCGTCCTATTCAGGCAAAGCATATTTTAATTACCATCAATGGGGGTACTGGAACTAAAATATCTTATGGAGCTAAGAAAGTGTGGAAATTTTATACACCAAAACAACATATATATTATATATATAATCATTACAATTGAAAAAGTTACTGTAGGTTTTAAGCACTGTAGCTACAGTGCTACAGTGCTGGGCCGGCCCAATATATTTTTTTTAATACATTGCTACAGTGCTGGGCCGGCCCATTTTTTTTTTTTAATTGTTGGCACAAAATAGGGGAAAAAAAATGTTACAAAAGTACCGACGCATTCAGATAAAAAAATACCCGCGGTAACATTTCCGAATTGACTTAAACACTGTCATTTTACACGATGAGACCAAAAAAATAAATTCGCAAAAAAAATAAAAAATAATAAAATAATAAAAAAATAAAATTTTAACTCAAAAATTAACCCGCACTATTAAACATGAGACCGAAAAAATAAACCCGCACAAAATACAATTCTCATTTAAAGCCCATGTTCCCATAAAATTATATTAAAAAAAATCCCGTATAGCTAAAAAAAGAAATCTTTAAACATAAGCCCCACACATAAGCCCATATAAAAAAAAAACTATTAAACATGAGGCCTTCATCATGAACAGTGTTTGGGCCATTACTTTTTTTATGGGCTCCCAAATGTTTGAGCCTAAGCACTGTAGCTACAGTGCTACAGTGCTGGGCCGGCCTAATAAACTTGGCGCCAACCCATTTGGTTTTTTTTTTTTTTTTTTTTGTAGGCAAGTAAAAAAACGTCGGCACAAAATGGAAAAAAAATTACAAAAATATTGACTTATTAAAATAAAAAAATACCAAAACCCGCAAATAAAAATAGAAAAGGAATAAAAATAAAATTTTAACGCAAAATTAAACCCGCACTATTTAACATGAGACCGAAAAATAAACCACACAGAATACAATAAAAAAAACGCCATGTTCCTATAAAATTATATTAAAAAAAACCCGCATAGCCAAAAAAAGAAACCTTTAAACATGAGCCCCACACATAAGCTCATATACGAAAAAAAAAAAAAAACTATTAAACATGAGGCCGAAAAAATAAAACCACACAAAATAAAAAAAATAAAAAAAATAAATTTGTGTAACTGCAACTATGGCGACCCGACCCGGACACGTACCTAATACACTTATTTGGGTCGGGTTATTATTCGGATCAATCAAGTATTAAATTAGAGTTGGTATCGGGTTAAAAATAACAAATAAAATAGAACTAAGGTGCGTTTGGTTTGTAAATGAACAAGATTTTGTTACTCGCGCATTGCCGCGGAGCTACTTTTTTATTTACACTTGAGTAGATGCACAACAAAAAGTCACATGAATCGCCCAAAAGAAAGTTTCTTTACATGTTACAATTTACATAAAAGAAAAACGGAGATTAGAGAAAATGAATAGAGCAGGTAGGCGATCAACGATATCAAAATGGGGAATTTTGATCTTAAGCTAGCTACGGTGCCCATGATGCTAGAAACTATCAACGCTATCAGCACTTCAGTTGAGAATTCTCATGGCAAGCCTCAGATATGTATGACCACCAAAAGATCGAAAAATCCAAGAACATTGTTCATGTCTCCGTCGTATAACTGCAAACCATAAAAAAACATGTAACCTCGGGAGAAACAACCAAATATGAGTCAACTGCAGTTAATGAGTCAACTTTATGATTCATCCTACATGAATCAAATAAAAATATTAAGCAACAAAAATAGAACTGGTCTAATGGGTCTCGGTGTATGAAATTCACCAAAATTTTAGTTTTGAATGCATGTCAAAAATTTAGATTACTGTGGTAATGCTAGTGTGAGTCTACCCAACCCACCCCAGCCTATTTGATGGGGAAAGAGCAAACCTCAGAGAAGTAATACATGAAATGACCCATAAAGTTTTACGATTATACCTCTTTCGCAAGAATAGTGCAAGCTTATTCATGGCATCAAGTAGGTCAATAACTATTGTGATCATAGCACTATCAACCATCTTCGAGCCACCATATTCAACCAATACAATACTCCTCTCTATCCGCCACAACTTAGCAAACTTGCTCTTGCGAAAAGTCTATGAAGTACATGTAACACACAAACATAGTGTCACTCTTTCATCTTCAGATACTACAATGTGAAGTACTATTCATTTTAAAACATTGTGTTGCTTTCACTTTGTGCTTAGAAATCTATACGATCATTGTAGTTAACAAAGAATTTCTGCTACTTTATATATACATATTGGGCTTCTGGGTAAATCTAGTATAAATTCATTGAAAAAAAGTTAGGCAAACTATTTTTTTATCAATATGGGAGTTACTATAAGTTGAAAGATGATCATGAATTCATAATTAACAGAGAATCAATAGAAACGTGTAAGTTGTATTTATATAAATTTGTATTGTTGCTACCATGTCAAATATCTTTTATTTTATTTTGTATTGAACTTGGATTTTGAGATTCATTCTTCTCTAGTTCTCTGTAGGAATTACATTCAAATCCATTTATCCAAAAATCAGTTAAAAATATTTTAAAGAGTTCAATACTCCCATTTTCTTTTATAAAGAATTTAGTATATCATAAGTATTCAACTTACTTTTTGTAGTGGTGCATATGAATGTTCTACTATTGATAGCTAAAGGCCACATTTCCTCACCATTGCAAAAAACAGTTCTTCAAAAGCCTGTTACTATCAAACTTAGACTAAGATGTGATAATATTGATTATGCAATAACTACTGCAGATTTTATATTTGTATAAAAATATGTACGAAATGAGCAACCAATGTATATACGCTTGGGTTTTGTCTTATAAATACTCTTTGTACTTTTTTAATCAATCAATAAAGTTAAAAGATTAATTCTCTTCTCTACTTTTCTTAAGGAGCTCGCACACGCTAAAAGTGGTGCAAATCTAGCCATTCTTCTTCTTCTCTTTTCTGACGGAGCTAGCACACGCTTGAAGTGGTGCCCTATCCCGATACAGCACCTAATAGGGTCGTACCAGTTGGTGCTTTCATTGAGAGCTCTCGTTGAGAAGGCTTTTGATTTAGGATTTAAAAAACAAAAAAAAGTTACTGTTCATCTGAGTTACTATTCACCGAGTAGTGTTCATCCAGGGTTACTGTTCATCGCAATTTTTTTTTGTTACTGATGTGCGAGTTACTGTTCATCAATCCTAAAAAAACATTTTTTTTTCTTCGAGCTACTATTCATTGCATCAGGTAGCAGCGCTCGGAACGCGGAATACGCACTATCTAAGCTATTGCAAATGGGTACGGTGGCCGAATATGAGAGTGGGTTTGTGATACGTGCAAATCGAGTAACGGGTATCTCTGCAAACTTACTTAAATCATTTTATATCTCCGAACTTAAACGAGAGTGACAACGGGAACTATGGAGATCAAAGCCTACAACTTTAGGAGAAGCCTTCTCCTTAGCCCATATCGCCGAGGCCAGGTTTGAGGAAAGTGTAAAGAATTGTTTTGGACCATCAAAATATGAAGATATGCGGGGGGCGTTATCGAAGCTGTTGCAATTGGGTACGGTTGAGGATTATCAACGGGAATTTGAGAAACTCATGAATAGGGTTACAGATATACCAGACTCTTTGTTCATCTCTTTCTATATCTCGGGACTCAAACTCTACCTACAATACGAGTTGTTGGTGTCGAGACCAACCACGTTGGGTGATGCATTCTCCTTAGCATGTATCACCGAGGCTCATTTTTAGGAAATTGCAAAGAAAGAGCATAACATTAAAGAGAAAGCAGATACCATTCTATCATTGCCAAGTGAAGAAGCTTCACTTGTGGTTAAAGGGCCATTAAATGCTAGTGAAGATACCCTTCTATCTTTGCGAAGTGAAGACCTCAATTTTAAGATCAAAGAAAAGGCAGTTGAATATGTAAGAGCATTAAATGTTTCACCGCTTGAAGTGGTCTTTGCAGGGCCTGTTGACGAGTTTCATGGCAAGTTTGCCGAATTTTCTAAAGATAAGGGATGTGTGGAAAAGATACTTAGTGCAACAAAGTTACCAGAAGGTGGGAACTCTCATTTGGCATATTCTTCGTATCACCTTGAGGGCAAGGTGATTTTTGAATGAGTGAGTAATGTTACGCCTTGGGCAGCGGATGGTAGAAGAAGGAAAAAAGTGAAGTGTTATGTCCAAGGTAGCGGAAGAGGAAAAAAGGTTATTGGTCATGGCAGCGGAAGGCGGTTTCGTGATGGGTTGGGATAACCATTATAGTTATCTATTGTCTAGGTTATGTGTTTAGTATATGTGTGAGTCGTATTAGGAAATTCAATCAATAGTGCTTTTTAAGACAACACCTTGAGGGCAAGGTGGTTTTGAAGGAGTGAGGAATGATACGCCTGGGCCCGAGCCCATGACCCATTTAGATATTAGGGTTTTACCCTACTTTTGTCTTATGAATACTCTTTGTACTTTTTTAATCAATCAATAAAGTTAAAAGATCAATTCTCTTCTCTACTTTTCTTAAAGGGCTCACACACGCTAAAGTGGTGCAAATTTATCCATTCTTCTTCTTCTCTTTTCTGACGGAGCTAGCAGACGCTTAAAGCGGTGCCCTATCCCGATACAACCCCTAATAGGGTCGTATCAATTACCTCACGCACATGGCCAACAATAACATTCATTTGTAAGCAAACGATGTGGGGCGACCATATAGAACACACCATTTTACAGGCATAAAGCATGTTTGTCGGTCTTTTGCTAGAGAGTTTTGAGGTTGCCTTTTACGTATTGTCAAATGATAAAGAAGACATACCTATAAAAACATAAGCAAAAGTTAAAAGGGAAGTTGAAGTCCAAAAACATATAATATTGAAAAAAACATCTGAACAACCACCTCCATTGGACCAGCCTTGATCGTGGTCGAGGTATAAAATCAGCACCGTAATATCATCGTAGAACTGTCGCCTCGCACATTTCGGTTCTCTTTATATCATTGTGTATCACCTCTTTATGTTGTCGCTCGTATAACTATCACCTAGTGTACCGTTTGTGCTTTCATTGTTGCATTTTCGCCCTTAAATGTGAGAAACTCCATCTTTTTTAAATACACAGCTGTTTGTAACCAATCTCCTAAGGTTAAACCATTTGTGATTCCCTATATATGTTAGTTTGCCTAAAGCATGATACACAAAATTTGCCCTACACAACATTTTCCTTACTCAATAACATCTAAAAGAGTTATTAATTTTCCCAGCCAAAGCTTTTGTTGAACTTGTATAATTAGAACAATATAAAAATCAAATTTCTTTTAATCAAATCACTATGGTTTTCGATCCTTTCGACTCATTTGACCTTTCGTTTTCAAGTAAATATCCATTTGTACGTAAACAAACTGAATGACTAAAACACAAATTATAGAAATTACCCGCTTTGATGCATAATCCTGCGCATAGACTGAATGATGGAGTTAACTTCGTTAAGAATCTCTTGCTCATCCACTGTGAAGATTTAAGGCCTTTGTTTCGGTTTGGTAAAAGGTCTTCCTATCAGGGATACCTCTCACGTCTTATGTGCTCTTCCATTATCGTCGCGGAACTGAAAACCAGTTAAACATAGATGTCAAATGTAACATTCCGTATTTTCAGGTCATTTTACGACTCAATAATTCTCATTAATTATTTTTAGAGTTTTACGCGGTTGCTTTTAATTTTTATCGTTTAGTTAAATCGCGTAAACTAAAAATCATCATTCAACGTAAACGGGCATCAAACAAATAAAAGTTTACGTCAAGCAAGCATTATATTATTTTTACGAAAATAATAATCAACTTTTTGTATTTTATTTTTATTGGATACGTAAAGCGTTTACGTTTCGCAATTAAATATATTTAGGCATACCCGGAAGCACCTATACCTATCTATACTTCCTAAACTACAAGTATTACTAGTATACTTCTCCTAAAAAT
>BQNB010124085.1:12500-19994 GCA_026074375.1 Tanacetum coccineum
ATATTTTCTCTACTTTTTCTAAACTCTATATCTGCCGAAACTATGGCTAGATTAGACGTCAATACTCTCACTATGGAGCAATACCTAGCATTGTCACGAGAAAACCAGGCACCGGGCGTTGTTAAACCCGAAATCGGAGGCAATGTCAATTTAGAAATCAAGAGTCAATTCATGCGCGAATTGAGGGAAGATACTTTCTCCAGGATCAAAGATGAGGATGCTCACGATCACATTGATCGGATCCTCAGCATTGTTGGCTTATTTAATATTCTTGGAGTCACTAAAGACGCGGTCATGCTCTGAGTTTTTCCCTTCACTCTTACTAGAGCCGCAAAAAGATAGGTGGACAGACTAGCCCCAGGAACTATCAACACCTAGGATCTCCTCAAGAAGGCCTTTATCCAAAGGTACTGCCCACCCTCCATGACCGCAAAGCAGCTTGAAGATATTCACAACTTCAAGCAAAAAGGAGATGAATCATTATACCTGGCCTGGGAGCAGTATAATAACCTACCATACAAGTGCCCTACCCACGACATCAACAGTCATCAAAAGCTAAATATCTTTTATAAGGGTTTGAGCACTATGAACCATCAATTGCTTGATCTACAGGGACCTATCCCCCAGATGAGACCGGCCGAAGCTCTCACAGCAATTCAAACCATCGTTGACCATTCTCAAAAATGGCACGACAGCACAACAAGCAGGAATATCAAAAGTAGTAGTAGCAATGATGGACTAGCTGCTTTAGTTAAGAAGTTGGACAATCTAGGAAGAGACCTAAAGAAACTAAAGGAAAGTGTTCACACAATCCAGGTTGGATGCCAAATTTGCGAAGGACTTCACCTCGACAAGGATTTCCCCCTCAACGAGGAAGTTAAACAAGTAGAAGAGGTCAGATGTGGAGAATTTAGACGAACAGCGCCATTTAATAGAAGTAATGGAGGAAAGTTTCATGTAGGACCACCTGGATACTACACCAAGATTGATAATCGTCCACCATATGGCGAAAAGAGGTAGAGCTTAGAAGAATTATTAGCTAAGCATCAAAAGGAATCTGCACGAAGAAGTACTAAAATGGAGGTATGGATTTAGAAGCTTCAAGAAAATGCTGAGATTAATACTAGGAACCAAAGCGCCTCGCTTAAAAATTTAGAAACACAGATTGAAAAGTTAACTAAGGAAATTCGTTATGATAAAACCCTTGATTCATCCTCAGAACAAATTAAAACAATTATTGCTGATCATGAAACATCTGAGCTCAACAAACTCCATGAGTGACCTTCATATCAGGTCTGAAGTGACGCACAAGTGTTTTTACAACACCACATGCCACGAAAAAGTAGTTAAATCCAAGAAACTTCACACTCCCCTGCACGATCGGTAAATTTATTTTTTATGCCATGGCTAGCTTAGGTGCTAGTATTAATGTAATGCCTAGGAGTATATTTGAACACTTGCATCTTACCAATTTAAGGAAAACAAATATGCTCTGTGAAATGGCAAATATGTCTAAAAAGGCACTTTTGGGAGTAGTTGAAAACATTTTAGTTAAAATTGGTAAACTCTTATTCCTTTCTGATTTCGTAATCATTGACAACACCCCTTCTGAAAATACAATTCTAGGGAGACCCTTTTTGGCTACCATCGGTGCAGAAATAGATGTCTTCGCTGGAAAAATATCTTTAGGAATTAATGAAGATAGAATAAGTTTTGATTCAATGAGAACATACATAAGTATACGAATCCTAGTGAAAGAATTTTCATGGTTAGACCCAACCCCTCACAAGTAATAATCAAAAATCGATTACGAAGAGTCAGGTAATTAGGACAATAGGTCCCTTAACTTAGATGATCGGGGGCCTAAGAAACGAAAAATTAAATTAAATAAGAATGTTTCTAGAGCACACTTCTGTAGCCCTATAAAACAGAATATCAAAGAACAAACCAAAATGTGGCCATCTTGTGATCCCGACAAAAAAAATATGTGATGGTAGGGTAGAAATATGTGGGGGTAATAAAACTGGGAATTTTAAGGTTTTGGTACTAGCAACTATGATAATGAGAGAAGAAATATAAAAGGAAAAGGACTATCCTTTCCTGATTTCCTCTTAGCTAAATACGGAAAAAGCCAAACCTATGCCTTGATTAGTCCCTTATCCGAAGCATCTTCTCAAGAATCAAACAAACCGAGACCTAGAGATTATACCTTTAAGGAATGGACTTTGATTAAGGTCGAGCATACTGACATAAGTGAACCTGTGAAGAAAGCACTATTAAAATTATGGTTAATTGATTGTTTCCATGATAATTCGGCTTATGAAAATATCCACTCATAGGATCTGTATGATGAGTACAAGTGGAATATTAATTTAGAAATCAAATAAGCTTCAGATGAGTACGAACTTGGAATAGGTAAGAAGGGACACATTCTAGATTACATATGGGAATATTGTAACCAAGTGCATAATAAAAATTACGAGTGGCACAATTATGAGTTCAAAAATGAAGAGTGTGAGGAAATAGGAATAGAGGACAAAGACTATCATCCACCAGAAGTACAAGTAGAAACTTTCGAGGTTAAGAAATACTCATTTAAAGGTGGACAAAGTTTCATCTGTGTTACCAAAGTCTTGGATAATATTTTACCTCTTGGAAGGAAGAACGGATCTAATGAGGAAATGATCCAAATGGAAATAGCAAACAACAAAACATAGCATGAGAATGAGTCTAACTTAAAGACTCGGTAATAAACAAAACTGCTTGTCGGGAGACAACCCGTCTTTTATTTAATAAAATTTCTTTTTGCATTTGTTGGTTTGCAAGTTTCTTACTTTGTTTTGCAGGATTCAAAAGCTAGGAGGCAATTATCGAGACCGGCTCGACTCATATTCATTTGGTAACCTTACTGAATTTGCAGCAAGTTATGGCGTAACAGCAACGATGTTACGCAGTAACCACTACAGTTACGACATAACCCATTTCAAGGTTACGCCGTAAACCCTTAAAAACTTAAAACTTTTACTATTTGATTACGACGTAACCACTATAGTTACACCGTAACCTCCTTCTGAAATCTTAAAATTTTAAGTTTTAAACATGTCTAAACCTTGTATAAGTAAATAGACTTTGTGGGTATGTTCTCTGGAAGCCCTCACGAGACTAAACTCGTCCACTTGGGCCACCAAGTGGTTTAAAAGGCTTGTTGCATATGCAAAATGCAACCGTGGTTCCTACGAAAGTGAGTTTATTTTGTATTTCCTGTACACTTCATAATTCTTGTAGAATGGTTTTATGCTTTGGTTTGTTTCTGTGATCACAGGGGATAAAGAGCTTGCTGGAAGACGGAGATATAGATTTCTGCCAAATTTCAAATTTCAAAGCAATGCTAAGGGAGTTTCTTGTCTTAATTCTACTCTTTTCTTATTATTTAATTTCATTAATGTACAATAGGGACATTGTACAAATCAAGTAGGATGATGAGAGTATAATTAATACTTGACATATGCTTTGCCTTCGATTTTCTAGTTTTCTTTGAAAATTATGCCAATTTTAAAATTTTTGACAAAATTTTCTTAAATAAACTAAAATTAATCTTTGCCGAATGCACATTACCCTTTATTACTATTTGGTGATATTTAAGCCTAATATTCCATTTCCATCATATTACTCAAATCCACCAAAATATTGAGTGTGTGATGACATCAAATAACGTCTATTTTATAGCATCATTTATCCCACGATATTAACCCATTTTGTATAGTTATTACAAAGAATTGTTACTTAATCGTTTATATTTGAGAATTGCAGTAATTATGGAGTAATTGGTGAAAGTTAGCAAAAGGCGCGCAATCTGGAGCTTAAATGAAGATATTTTGAAGATTACTATTCTGAAGACCAATACGCCGTATCCATCAAGGAAGATACGGCGTATCCGTGCCTGCACTCACCAAAGACCATAGAAGAATAAAGATCAATACACCGTATCTAGAGGACTCAATACGCCGTATTCAAGATATGGAATCAATATAATATTCTGGAAGATATCAAACGTGGTCTCTACTCCAAGAAATCCCTAATACGCCGTATCCAATACTTGGATACGCCGTATCCAATGGACTTCCAGACCTTATAAATAGAAAACTCAAAAACGAGTTTTAAGGGTGCTAAATCATATTCTCGATACCTAAACCACAAAAGTCGATTTTCAGAGGAGAAAAAGAGCAGAAGAGGTCGAGCAACGTATTCAATTCCATAGGAGACATCGTGTAATTCCATATACTTTAGTAATCGTTCAGTTTTTGGTATCATTCGTTAACTCGGTTAGTTTACCTTGGCTAAATAATTGCTCTTGTATTTATTATGACGTTTGAAGGCTAATACCTTCGGGTATTAGCCATTATTATGAAGATTTGAATGTTTGGTATTTGTTTATCTTCTCGATTCCTTGATTATCTCAGTTGTGGCTGCTTGATTAATGTTTATTCAATTATTACTGTTTACGTGGTTTTTTTAATGCGACCTATCATCAGACTGGATCTAGTGAAGCGGACCAAGCGGCATCTAGAGTCCGGGATAGCTCTCGAATAGTAATTAATACATCTAGAAACTCATAGTTACACAAATATGTCCTTCTAACAGTCTTGTCAAGATACGCTTCGGGCTTAACTAGTTAATTGGATAATGCCATGTTTTATTGATCGTGTTGACTAGGTCAGGTGACTTAGATAATTCAACAAGTACGTTAATGATTCTCCATTGGATATTGGACAAGTGGACCTACTATTGTATAGAATTGCCATTAAGCGGTAAGTGTCGGTAAAGTCACTAATTGAACTATGAGGTTTACAGACAATACACACATTGCTATTCAATCGCTAAGATAGATTATAATCAGCAATAAGGATGCTTTAAATGCGGATGCTTTAATCGTGATACAAAATCAATGTTGTCTAGGTCTTATATGATGTAACGCCTAAGTCCTAAAAGAATGATATACACCTTAAAATTTCGTGACATGAAGAAATCATTGCACTAAATAAACAAAACACAACGTTCTATATTCAGATATAATAATGTGTTAATACAAAATTCTTTCTTATATAGAGTTCGAGACCGCTCTTTCATCTTTCTTTGTATAATAGCTTGCGTGGGTATCATGCCTTGTCAAATGATCTTCGTAGCGTCACCTACAACCAAACCGTGCAAGTCTCTCACGAAAACCCCCTTTTCCCCGTAGATTTCAGACTGACATATACGGTTTAAACATACGATTAGTACAATAGAATAGAGAATTAACATAGATCAGATAACCAAGATCATAATTAATTGATAGATTTAACCTCGCCTTCAAGTGTTCACCACCTATTTACCACGAAACTTACTACCAGATCAGAGGTACACTGCCCGTTTAAAGTGTTGATTTGGTTGACAGTCGGAAAAATAATAAATTTAAAACTTGAATCATCTTAAATCTAATCCCATTACAACGATAACACATCAATGTTTTGGCGGCCCATTTTTGTCCGGGAAGTGAAAATTAATCTTGATTTTTATTTGATATTTTGGTTTTTAACATTAGATTAGATCTAACCTTTAGGATTAGTGTAATTTAGATTAGTGTATATTCTGTAATATTTGTATATTTGTCTTTAATTGTTTGCTTGTATATATTTGTGTGTTTTATTGTTTGAGTATTTAATTGTTTGCTTGCATACTTTCTGTATCATTCTGCTTTTCTTCCAAAGTTTGCATAACTATAAGAATACTCTTCTCAGCTAGCAATACTGAAATACTCTTTTCTTCAGGATGTTGATTATTATTTTTCAAAAAGGTTCGTATAGCTTTTATTAGTTTCTCTTTAGCAAGCAACATTTTCGTACTCATTTCCTGATGAGGTTGATGAATGACGGGATACTGCGGGGGTTGGAATTGATCAAAACCGGAAGAATTAGAATTATAGCAAAAATTGGGCTCATAGAAATTTTGATTAATCGGTTGACACTCAAAAGTCGTATGAGGACCCCCACAGTCTTCACAACAAAGATATTGCTGTGGAAAACTTGGTGAAGTTTGTGGAAAATTATCAAGGTTTTGATTGAAACACGGGTCATGATTGTAAACAAACGGAACTTGTGATGGACAATCGTAACCATAATGAGCGTCATTCCCACATAACTCACAAGTAGAACATGAACATCCATATTCATCACTAAGACTTTCACAGAAGAAACAGATGAATTGGTCGGATGATTCCATGAGAATTAAAGTATTGGGAGATAAAGGAGAATATTTTTGAATTTTTTTTATATTAAAAACAAACACAATATTTTTGGTAACCGGAAGTCAAATTGCACAGAGGAGAATGAAACCATCATCATAGCCATCCAATTTTCTTGGTCCCCAAGTTGTATAATCTGAGCCATTGAATCCTTATCCTGTTCATCAACCAATGAGAACAATTCGGATCGACCCTCCTTATACCTCTCTTATAGTTTGTAATCTAAAGGTGAGTCGTTTATAACAAATGACAACTCGATTTCTTTTGTTGGTTTTTTAATATTTTTTTTAAATTAGATTACTTACTAAATATAATATATATTTTTTATCTTTTTTTATTTGAAAATATTCACAAAATTAATAATAACTTCACGAGGAAGGGTCTTCAAAAAACAATATTCAAACGATAACTTGAAATTCGTAACACAGCCTCCCCGACAACGGCGCCAAAAATTGATCGAGTCAATAGTATATATATATAATATAGGGGAATCGGAAAATCGCTTCTAGCCAAAGCGACAAACCAACTCACGAATAAAATATAGTTCTGAAAGCATCGACTTCGAAAGCAAACCCTTCTAGTCGTTTCTCAGGTCGTTTTTGTTCTAGACGAGGCGTGAATTGAACTTCGTGTTGACGTTTGTAATCGGGATTTTTAATGGTTTAATGATTTTGATTTTGGATTCTAATTCTACTAATGAAAATGAAAAAACATATAAAGACAAGTAAACAATTAAAGCATTTAAAAATTAAGCACCAAAAAAACGTTAACGGGAATTTAAAACGCGACTTAACGAGCAATAAATCAAATATAAGCCCTACAAACTCAAATATAAATTTTATAAATCCTAAATGACTAAAAATAATTTCAGAAAAAAGAATTATATTTTTTGACTTTTATCTTATTTATTATGAATTAAAAATAGTTTTAATCTAAATAAATCATTAAAAATAGTAAACTAATTATTAGAATTCTAGAAAAATGTAGGAAAATACTTTAAGCTATGAAGAATGCGAGAAAAATAAAACTTTTGAAAAACTGCTTATAAATAAGCAGTTAATAAGCCAAACAACTTATTAAGCTAATTGGCTAAAAACACCTTAAATACCAACTGCGCCCAAGGTCTAACAGAAAAGACCCAAGGGCGCAGATGGTTAAGGTGTTGGTGTTAAAACGTTGGGGGTTAAGGTAGAGGTCCAGAGTTCGACCCTAGG
>BQNB010124086.1:0-19994 GCA_026074375.1 Tanacetum coccineum
CATTTTTTTAAATACTAATGTATTGATATGATCTTTCCTTTTGTTTAACTAACCCATGGTCAAACGAAGCAAGACGATGAAAAGATTTAGACAACTTCTTGTAAGAGAGTTAGTGTGATGGAAATATTTTGGTGACGGATTTTAACATGTGATCTTATGACAATATTTTCCCACACTTGATGAACTAATGAACTCTCATTCCTAAGTGGGTTACTACACTCAACATGATTTATAAGATGTATATGTAACATTTGTAAATATAGATATCTATGCATATATGCAATGCACAAATAATTTCATAACTTAACGCAAGAGATCTAGCATAATTCCTATTAGGCATAATCCGGAAAACTAGTGACACACAAATAGTGTACATGGCACATGTGTTTAGATATATAGGTAGCTTAATTACATATAGTAATGATCACTTAATAATATCTATTAACAATATTAAGACTTAAGAAAACATAGATAATCATTTAGCATACACATAAAGATATCCGTCATTGTTTTTTGTATTAGATGCGACGACGTATACTTAGCTAGATTTCATTTGAAAATAAAATGGTTTCCTCCACATTTTAAAAATTAATCAAAACCAATATTCTGAAAAGATAATTACACCATTTTTCAAAGATACATCGACTAGAAATGCCCGACTCAAAAGAAAAGGTAAAATACAAGTTTTACGTTAAAAGGGAACACAAAGTTTTGACCACTATGTAGTATTTTGAATTTTTGACTTATTTAAGTTAAGAATGAAGTCTTGGAAGTGCCTTTAAAACAAAGTAGACTCAATTATTTTTAAAATGGCGGGTGGAACGGCTTCTACGGACTTACGGTTGATTTTATATGATTTTTCGAAGTTTATCAAATTCTGTTGAAACAGACAGACGGCCCCCGGAAAGGTGACGGTCCCCAGATATATTTAGGGGCCGCCCTAACATTTAGGGGACCGCCACCAGTGACCCAAAACACGTTTTGTGTACAAAACCTTTTGGTGACTTAATTGTAGAACGTAGGACTTTAAGAAGTTGTTCCCACACATAATTTTTGTGTTTTAGACATCATTTGTACTCTTAGGACTTATAAAGACATATATTGACACTTCTAAGCTTTTTGAGAAGATTTTCATTCAAGCTAGCATACAAAGTTTATTTAATAACAAAACTCTTACGAATCAAGCAACAAAACACTTTTCATATTTAATCCTCCTTCATGGGTAATTTGATACATGGACCGTACTCTATTTTAAAAACTATTTGTTTTGAAAACTAGAGCGACCTGGCTCTAATACCAATTATGAAAACCATAGAGGTGGGTGAATACATTTCCGTTTAGAAACTTTAGATCAGACATTAAGGGAAATCGAGGATCGACAACATAATCAACGACTACAAAGTCGGCAGGAAAATGGAACTTTCCTACTCTCACAAAGACGTCTTCGGCAATGCTAGTTGGTCTAGTAGTAGACCGGTCCGCAAGCTCAAGAATCAATTGAGTAGGAGTAAGTTCAGGGAGTGAAAGCTTCCTCCATATGGATAGAGGCATCAAGTTGATGCTTGCACCAAGATCGGCCAAGGCTAAGCATTCAACTATCTCTGGAAAATTACATGGAATGAGGAATTTACCGGGGTCTCCTAGTTTTTCAGGTAGCTTCTTTAGGATAACCACCAAACAATTCTCATTCACCGGTGTATTGGCTAGTTTAAATAATTTCTCCTTATTGCTAAGAAGATTCTTGAATGTGGAAGCGAATTTGGGCATGTAGAGTAAAGCATCCGTAAAGCTAAGATCAAAGTGTAAGCTTCGAAAGATTTGAAGAAACTTCATCATTTAATGGTCGTCTCTTTCTCGAAGCTTTTGGCTATTAAGCCTCTAAGGATAAGGTAAATTTGGTTTAGGCTTAGGAGCATTAACGGGCTCAAAGGCTGGTGCATGAGTTTGGTCATCCGGAGGTTGGACTTTTTTGGTACTTGGTTGCACCGGGTCCTTTGTACCTTCAGCCTCTCTTTTCTACCACCTTGGGATAAGGATGAAAGGAGGAGGAATCGGAGGTCCATCGTAAGAAACACCACTTCGGGTGGTGATTGCTTTCAAGTCACCTTTCGGGTTAGCAACGGTATTGCTTAGGAAGAGGACCTTGACCTTGGAGGCTTGTTCATTGACAATTAATTATCAACATAATTTCCAGCTTGTTGTTTTGTTGCAACATCGTGGCCTGAAATTTGGTTTTCAACTCAGTTTTCATATTAGTGATTTGATTTTGCATATCTCGCATGTTTATGTCATTAACTTTCATGTTAATTTGGCGGTTCAATTTTCATTTACATAGGTAAATTTGATCTAGTATCCTTGGATATAGGTGTACATGCTTTGAATCAAAGAAAACATCATGTTTTTGTGTATTTTTTGTGTTCGAAAAGTCTTAGAAAGTACAAATCTTGATTTTAAATTTTTTGGCTTAAAAATCATAAAGTTTGTATTTTTAAGGTACCTATATGCTTAGTAATACTAGTTGTACAAGAAATGTTTAGAAAAAATAATCAAAAGTGAGTCTTTTGTGTTTTGAAAGATTTGAGTTTCGTACCAGTTGAAGGCGAATTAACAATTATCTTGTACAAGGCGAGTTAGCAAATTTCTTGTGCAAGGCGATTTAACAATTGGCACTTGAAGGCGAATTAACAAAGTGCTAGTGCAAGGCAAATTAGCAGCTCTCTAATATAAGGCGAATTAACAAGGTGCTAGTGAAAGGCGAATTAACAGGTCTTCGGTGCAAGGCGATTTATCAAATTTTCTTTGGAAGGCGATTTATCAAGATTTCATTGCAAGGCGAATTATCACTTTCAAGTGCAAGGCGATTTAACAAGTGGCAGTGAAAGGCGATTTAACAATTTTCCTTTACAAGGCAATTTAACAATTCTCCTTTAGAAGGCGATTTAACAAGTTCCCTTTACAAGGCGATTTAACAACTTTCAAAAGGAAAATTAATTCACTTAAACTTAATTCAAAACTCAAATTTGCTAAAGTAAATTATACGATTTATCTCTTTGATTTGTAAAATCCCGTGAAACATTCAATGTCTTCCCGGTTTTATCAAGAGTTGTAAAATCCCGTGTAGTTTCAAGACTTACAACACTAAAAAGACAACTCACTAAACAACACAATAACTTTCAATCATCGTTCGATCCACAAGTAATCTAACAACATCAAATCAACATGGATTCAGTTATTCCACTTGGACAAAAAAATACTCTTGCTGAGTATATGATACTCTTCGGTGCTGACAATCGTCCACCTATGTTGGAGAAGGACTTGTATGACTCTTGGAAAAGTCAAATGGAACTCTACATGCAAAATAAAGAGCATGGAAGAATGATACTTGAATCAGTTGAAAATGGTCCACTCGTTTGGCCTACTATTGAAGAGAATGGAGTAACCAGAACTAAAAATATGTTGAATTGTTTGCTGCTGAGAAAATTCAAGCTGATTGTGATATGAAAGCTACCAATATCATTCTTCAAGGTCTGCCAGCTGATATCTATTCACTTGTAAATCATCACAGAGTTGCTAAAGATTTATGGGAGAGAGTTCAATTACTGATGCAAGGTACCTCTTTGACTAAGCAGGAGAGAGAGTGTAAGTTATATGATGCATTTGATAAGTTTACTCACATAAAGGGGGAAACACTTCACAAGTATTACTTGAGATTCACTCAGCTAATTAATGATATGAACATCTACAACATGAAAATCAAGCAATTTCAAGTTAATACAAAGTTCTTAAACAGTCTTTCACCGGAATAGAGCAAATTTATGACTGATGTCAAGCTCATGAAGGATTTGCATACTACTAACTTTGATCAGCTTCATGCATATCTTGAACAACATGAAATCCATGCAAATGAAGTCTGTATTTTGCGTGAACGCAATCAAGATCCACTTGCATTTGTAGCAAATAAGCAGATGACACCACCTCACTTCAACACTTATCATATAATATAGGTAAATTAGTAAATCACTTTTAACAAGAGCAATAAACCAATTCACAAATAAAATATAATTTCGGAAGTATCGATTTCGAAAGTTACCCCTTCTAGTCGTTTCCCGGGTCGTTAATGTTCCAACGAGGCGTGAATTGAACTTCGTGTTAAAATTTGTGATCGGGATTTTGAATAGATTAAGATTTTGATTTTGGTTTCTAATTTCTACAATGATAATTCAAAAACAACGCAAATGAAAGCAACAATTTAAGCAATTACGAAATAAGCACGAAAAAATGATAACGTGATTGTAAAACGCAACCTAAAAACCTAAAACTTCAAATTTTAACCTTGAAAATGCAAATTTAATTTTTAAAAGACCTAAATGATTAATAAAAAATTAAAAAAAAGAATTATTTTTTTAAGAATTGAAAACAGTTTTAATCTAAAAATATTATTAAAAATGCTAAACTAATTTATAAAAATCTAAAAAAATAGGAAAAGTACTTTGAACAGTTTAGAACTTAAGAAAAATAAAAGGGTTTGACCAGCTTATTTGATTCAGCTGGAAATAAGCCCTTAAGGGCTGATAGGCTAAATGGTAAAAAGGTGTTAAAAGAAATATTTATGAAAGACTTAACTAAAAAGTCCCAAGGGTGCAGAAGGTAAAGGGCGTGTGTGTTAAAGCGTTGGGTGGTTAAGGTTGAGGTCCAGGGTTCGACCTTGGGCTTCCCTATACTGCCTAACGTTTTTTTTTATTTGCTAAATTTTTTTACCACTAATCAATAAGCTCTAAATAAGCACTTTTTGTGAAAGCACTTTTTCTAAAAGCCACTAATAAGCCAGAAATAAGCTACTCAAAGTAGCAGTTTTAACTTAAAAGCTTTAAGGCTTTTAAGTTAAAACTTTCTTTGGCTAAAGGCTTCTATAAGCTTAAGCTTAAACCTAATAAGCTTCTAAAACCTTGAAATACACTTAATAAGCAGATCTAAGACCAAAATAAGCAAACTACAAAAGTTGGAAATCAGATAGTAAGCAACAAGCAATTTTGATGAAAATTCAAAGAAAGTGACAGAAGGACAGTTTTTAAACTAAAAAAATAAGCTATTAAACTAATAAGCTAGACTTTAAAAACTCAAAACAGATTAAGCTAGTACTATAAGCTACTCAGAAAAACAAAAGTTAAGGATTTTGAAATACTTATAAGCTATGAAAAAGCTAAGTTAAAATGACAGTTACACTATGTTTTTGGTTTTTTTCAAGTTTTTATAAAAGAGTAAAGTGCTAACTGCATGCCTAAATAAAAGATGGTAAAGAAGATTTAAAACCCAAAACAAGCTCAAACAGATTAAGCTTGATATGCAAACTACTTAAGCTATGAATTTTAAGGCTTATATCAAACTTTTGCTAACTTGAATTTAAGATTGAAAAAGGGCTTTTAAAACTTTTAAGAACTAAGAAGTACACTTGACAAATTGTGACTTAACTCTCACAAGACAAATGCACACTTAAACTAGACCTATTCTAGTGCATATAAAGCCAAGACCAAGCATGAAAACAATACCTACAAGCACTTAATCAAGTTCTAAGCAAATAAGCCAAATATCAAACTCAAAACACCTCAGATTAAAACTATGAATAGATTTAACACAAAACTTAATATTTGAACCTTAAACACTTATTAAGAATGACTTATAAACCAAGTTAAAACTTATTGAAAATGACTTGAGGGACAAAAGAAGCTTAGGCAGCACTAACTTGTGTTAGTGTTGCTTGTGCCAAACACCCATTTAAGATCTGTTTTTGCATTTTTATAATACAAAAGTTTGAATTAAGTTGAGACTTGGAAAAAACAGATTAAGCAAAATGTTTAATAAGATCAATCAAGCAAATCCTCAAGGAAAATAAGTACTTAAACACAAGCTAGGCTAAAATGCATATTTTTGGTTTTTTAAGACATATTTTATTGAAACTAAACAAGACATGAAAACATTTTATGAAAACCTTTAAGACAGATGTAATAAGCAATATAAAGACTGAATAAGCATAAACAAGTAGGAATTAAGCAGAATTATGCACTAATAAGCAAAAACATAAAAACAGGCATAAAACTGTAAATGTGAAACTTGCTTAACCCTTTTCTCTAAACAAGGGCTTAAGAGCTCTTAAGAGCTCAATTGCTTATGCTGTTGAGTAACATAAGCCCATCCCTTTTTGGCTTATCATCAAAAAGCTTGAAAATCATATAACAGTAATGAAATAAGAACCAAAAACTTGACTTTTTATTAAATAAACTTTAAGAGTACAATTCTTTGGAAGTAAAATAGCTTATAACAAAGCTTGAAAATAGAGTATTGAATACAAAAAAAATAAAATGCTGGAAAAAGAAAAAGATAAAAGATGTCTTCAAACGTGAATTTCTCTTCTATTTATAGAGTTGTGTTGTGAGGAGGGTCTAGGCTTCAAAGGGGCGTGTCAATCACTCCAAATCATTCTTCAAACAGTCCTCAATCATGATCTTGGCCCTTAACTTCCTTCAATCATTCCATAATAGCTTATGGAAAGCTATTATTGTCGTCAATCAATTTTAAACCCGTGCATTTGACTTCCCTTAATTCCTAGACGCGTAATCTTGCCTAATGAGAGGGCTTCGGGGTGGATTTGGCTTGGTTTGGGCCTTCCTGCCTTTTTTGGGTATTATTTTAATGTATTTCAAATTTGGGATTAAAAAGGTTAACGACCGTTAAGGTATTGGGGACTAACGGTGCAATTGGTTAGGGACTAACTGTGTTAGTCCCTAAGGACTAACGGTGTAATAACAGGTGTATGGGGTAATGGTTTGGGCTGTTCAAGGTTTTTAGGCCGTATGGGCCTTTTTAGTTTATTATGGATTTTGAGCTTTTGTGATATAAAAGCTTACTGGGCTGACTTGGCCCATTAAATTAGGTTGGGTTGGCCCACTAAGTTGCATACGCCTTCGACTTCAGTTTTCCACGCTCTTTTCAATCACGTGCTTGGTTTTGTCTGGTTTTTGCCTTGTTTTTATCTTTTTGTGAATATCTGTTACCTGCATAGTAAATAAAATAAAACAAGCATATATTTGGCATTTTAAGTCCGTTTTTGGTCATTTAAGCTTGTTTTATTGAGATAAAGGTATGTGTATTTAAGCACATACCACCTGTTATGTACTTATAGTTCATTTTTTGACTGTTCTTACTTCTTTGTAGGTGCGCATGTCGAGGAAGGCGAGTCATCCTGAGGTCGAGCTTACTATGTGCCCGAATGGCTCATTCACCAGAGGTGCCGCGTGGACACCCCTATGTGGTGTCGAGAGCTTATGGTACACCTAGCTCCTCCAGCAACTCAAGAGGAGTCGAATCCTCTCAATAATGTCACCGTACTTGAGAGGGCTTGGTTTAACTTGGGGCGAGGGGCCTTGGCCCAAACGGAGATTCTCGAGCGGTTTGAAAATCTCTAACTGATTATGACAAACTTGCTGAGACCCATTCAAAATTTGAGGAGACGGTCTGAAAACTTGTTCAGGCTAGGGTGGACTTAGAGCACAATGCTAGGCTTTAAAATGACATAAATGTAAGGTATAGGAGAGTGAAGGGTGAGCATGATGGTTGTGCCGAGAAGCTTCAGGTATTGGAGGATCAAAATAGCAAATTATCTCGGGTTAGCAAAGATCAAGCCCTCCGGATTAAAGAGCTGGAGGATGTATTGGCCAAGAAAGACTCTACCCTTGTTTATGCTGAAAGGATCAATGTCGAGAGAGCTCAAGAGAAAGAGAAGCTTGTTGCGCAGCTCAGCCAGACAGAGATGGAGAAGTTTGATTGTATACGCAAGCTTCTTCCTACGGTGGTCAGTCGCCTCTTTCAGAGTCACGAGTATAAGCATAGCCTGTCAAAACCTTTTAACTTGGCTATCCATGCTAGGTGGGCTAAAGGGCTGACCGAGGAGCGTTTTGAAGAGGATCTTTGGAAATTATAAGTAGAATGGAGAACTTCGATGCTTATGCCGATAAGAAGATGTATGTGGAGTATGACAAACTGTTTGAGAAACGATATCCTTATGTGGAGAAGATTTCTAGTGGCTTTCGTCATATAGTGGCCGATCTGCTCAAGGTTTATCCTGAGCCTCCTCCTTCCGGACAAGCTCTTTCTACCACCGTAGGGGCTGCAGCCAAACCTTCCTCCAGAAAAACTCCAGGGTCATCTGCTCCCCCAAAGCCTTGATGATTTTGCTCTTGTGATTCCCCTCGCCTATCTACGTGTTTAAACTTTAGTGATTTAGTAAGTGTTCATGCTCCATTTTATACTAAAACATTTTGTGTTAAAGCATTTGGTGATTGTCTAAGTTAATTATAAGATATGCGAGTTTATTTTGCATTCCCTGTTATGTAACATCGACGTGGTAGTATTGTCCTTCATGATTTGTGTTTATCTGTTGCCTTAGACTCATGGCCTGTTACCTTCGGCTTTTGGCTGACGAGGCATGTGATGCCTTGGCTCGTCCCTTTGGCTCATGGCCGGTGGGGTATGTAACGCCTTTTGGTGCCATGCACTCTGGCTCATCTCTTTAACTTTAGTTGGGGGTATTTAGTGCCTTTGGGTGCTATGCCCTGGCTCATCCTTTCGTCTCATGGCCGGTGGGGTATGTAACGCCTTTTGGTGCCATGCACTCTGGCTCATCCTTTTGACTTTAGTCGGGGGTATTTAGTGCCTTTGGGTGCTATGCCCTGGCTCATCCCTTTGGCTATGTAACGCCTTTTGGTGCAATGCACTCTGGCTTATTCCTTTGACTTTAGTTTGTGGGGGTATATAATGCTTTTTCGGTCGGCCAGAGGCAGTGAGTCATCCGGTCAACGAATCATACTGCACAAAACATTTGGAAAATTTTCCCCTTCCTGAGGGATTAGAGTAGGGGCATTTGTCATTCATTTAGAAAAGTCATAATTCATACAATTTGGAATTCTTAAGACAATAACTTCTATAAATAACACTTTCGAAGGTTGATTGTGTGCCAGGTTCGGGGAACCTCCTTATCCTCTAAAGTCTGCAACTTGTAGGAGCCATTCTCACACGCTTCTACGACCCTATACGGTCCTTCCCATTTGGGTCCTAGCTTGCCCTGGTCTTCTACCCTGCTTGCTTCAGTTCTTCGAAAAACGAATTCTCCCGGCCTGAAACTTGCCGGATGAACCTTCTTGTTGTAATACTGCTCCATCTTTGTCTTGTATCTTGCTTCCTGAATAGCAGTTGTTTCCCTTCTTTCTTGTAAGAGGTCGAGATTCAAATGCATCTCTTCCTCATTGTATCCTTCTCTAATCATTAAAGTTCGATAGGTGGGAATGCCTATCACTGTTGGGATGACTGTCTCACTGCCGTAGGTTAAATTGAATGGTGTCTCTCTATTGCTTTGCTTGATCGATGTCCGATGTGCCCATAAAACATTAGGTAACTCATCGACCCATCTGACCTTCTCTCTTCCGAGGCGGGTCTTGATCCCTTCCATCAGACTTCTGTTGGCCCTTTCTACTAAACCGTTTGCCTGAGGGTGAGCCACACCTGTATTCATCTGATGTATTTCGAACCTTTCACACAAGCTTTTGAATGGATCATTCACCAAGTGTGCCCTATTGTCAGTAACGATGATCCAGGGTAACCCAAACCTGCAAATTATGTTGTCTATGACAAAATGTATTACCTCTTTGCGTGTGATTCTTACCAGTGGTTTGGCCTCTATCCATTTGGTAAAATAGTCGATTACCACGATTATGAACTTGGCTCCTCCCTTTGTCGGTGGTAATGTTCCAAGGATGTCCATGCCCCCATTGATAGAATGGCCATGGGGCCATGATAGATGTCATGAGGGTTTTTGGTAGCCTTGGGACCGGAGTATGTATTTGGAATGAGTCACACTCTTGCACTTCTTTCTTGGAATCTTCATGCTTAGTCTGCCAATAGTATCCTTGCCTTATTGCTTTCCTTACCATAACCCGTGGACCAACGTGCATGCCGCAAGACCCCATGTGGATCTCCCGTATGACATAGTTTGCTTGCAGGGGACCCACACATCTTAACATCGGCAACAAGTAACCTTTCTTGAAGAGAACACCGGATTTCATG
Organism: Tanacetum coccineum; assembly: GCA_026074375.1. Lineage (NCBI taxonomy): Eukaryota > Viridiplantae > Streptophyta > Magnoliopsida > Asterales > Asteraceae > Tanacetum > Tanacetum coccineum. Next base: position 10,114 of record BQNB010124086.1, read on the forward strand.
GTGTATTGAGGAATCTTGGCTCGTAAACATCGTGCTTCATTCTTGTCTTTTGGCTATACGCCTTCCTCCAGACACCTTATGACCGGGGTCATCCAATTATCCCCTTATTCTTTAACTACGGTGTGTACCTCCTAGCATTTCGTAGACCGTTCGTTGAGGACTTCAACCAATACTTCCTTGGTCAGGTGGTTAAAAGCGACTTAAGCGAGCTTGCTCAGTATATCCGCCTTTTGGTTCATGTTTCTAGGGATGTTTTCAATTGAGAATGATTTAAAACCCGAAATGCATTCCTTCGCTTTCGCAAGGTACTTTACCATGCTGTCTTTATTAGCTTCATAGCTTCAATTGATTTGGCTCGCCACCAGTTTGGAATCTACTTTGACCTCGATTTTCGATATGTTCATTTTCCGAGCGATTCACAATCCAGCCAAAAGGGCTTCGTATTTTGCCTCATTGTTAGTGCTAAGGAAAGTGAGGCAAAGTGCGTAGGTATATTCAACGCCTATGGGTCCTATCAAGACCAATCTGGCCCCCGACCCCTTCGGATTAGAAGCCCCGTCCGTAAATAAAGTCCAAACTTTGGTATCATCCCTTTCTACCGGTACCTCCAGCATCCTGAAGTATGCTTCTACCTTTTCCCCTTCTGGGGCCTCTAAGAGAAAATCCATGAGAACTTGCCCTTTTACAGCATTGCGGGATATAAACGTGATGTTATATGCTCCTAATTCAACAAAGTATTTTGCTAACTCTCCTGAGGCTACTGTGTTATTAAGGATATGCTTGATCGGTTGATCCGTGATGACCTTTACCAGATGGGCCTCGAAGTATCTTCTTAACCTTCTAGTCATGTTAATCAAGGAAAGTGCCAGCTTTTCCATGGGAGCATAATTTCTTTCAGCTTCGTTCAACGTCCTGCTTACATACTGAACGGGACACTGCCTCCCTTTCCTATCAGTTAAGAGAACCGCGCTTATAGCCTCTGCTGCTACTGCCAGGTAAGCATATAGGGTTTCCTTTGGCCAAGGTGGGGTTAATGACGGAAGATTAAGAATAAGTTTCTTTATTTGCTGGAAAGCTTCCTCCGCCTCCTTCGTCCATTGGTATTCATGCTTGTTTTCTTTGGTTATGTTTTCAAGGTGTTAAAGAGTGGCAAAGACCTTTCGGTCGATTTGACAAGATGTCGATTGAGGGAGGCCAGTTTTTCGCTCAGACTCTGCATCTCCTTTAGTGTTCGTGGGGACTGGAGGTCTGCCACGGCCTTAGTCTTTTTGGTATTAGCCCTGATTCCTTCTGACATTACCATGTACCCTAAAAACTTCCCCTCCTCTACCCCAAAAGAACACTTCATATGGTTCAACTTCATATTAATTTTCTTCAAATTGTCGAAGGTCTTTGCTATATCAGGCAATAACATCTTTTCGTCCTTACTTTTAATCACCATGTCATCCACATATGCCTCTAAATTCCTTCCGATTTGGGACTGAAATGTCGAGTCTACCAGCCTTTGGTACGTAGCCCGTGCGTTCTTTAGCCCGAAGGGTATTTTTGTGTAACAATACGTCTCTTGATCCGTGTAGAACGCCATTTTTTCCTCGTCTTCTTTTTCCATTTGAATTTGATGATAGCCCTTGTAGGAATCTAGGAAACACTTTTATCTGAATCCCATCACTGACTCTACCTTGTAGTCTATGTTGGGAAGCGGGTAGTAGTCTTTCGGACAGGCGGAATTCAAAATTTTAAAATCAATACACATTCTCTAAAGTTCCATCGTAATTTTTGACAAAAACAGGGTTAGAAATATATGTGGGATATCAGACCGGACGAACTATGCCTGCTTTTACCCATTCGAAGACTTCATTGGTTATTACCCCGCTTTTTTCAAGGGAAAATGTCATTCGCTTCTGGCACGCCGAATCTAAAGAGAGGTTTATGTTCAGCGTGTGTTCCATAATTCGCCGTGGCATACCCGTCATGTCTGATGGTTCCTATGCAAAGACTCCCATGTTGTCTTTTAGTAGGCACTTGAGTTGATCCCTGCATGCCTCTGATAGTCCCCCTCCGATAGTAACCCGTTGGTCTGGGAACGACGAATTAACCAGTACATCCGTAGTAGACACTTCCTTTTCCCCCTTGGGGCCTTCTTCTTCGATCATCTGCTTCTTCTCCAGGCGTCTACATTCTGCAATAATGACTGTCCAGGTGACTAATGTAGCCACACCTTTCAGGGTAGGAAACTTCATTATGGAGTGAATAGTGGATGGAATTGCTCGTTATATCTTCAGCCCGGGCCTCCCAATGATAATATTATAGGGAGAGGGAGCTCGGACCACTATAAATTTCATAGAGGTTCTTCTGCATACCGTCATTTTCAAAACATACCTCCAGTTCTATCTTCCCTAGTGGTTTCGATATTTCCCTAGCAAACCCTACAAGATCCGTTTGAGTTTTTTTCAGTTTAGCCTTTATCCTTACGTCCAGATTTTCAAAACAATGTTCGAACATTACTTCGATCGAGGAGCCTTCATCCACGTGTATTCGTCTGACCAAGTATCCCTCTACTTCAACCTCGATGATTAAAGGTTCTTCGGAGATATCCTCTAAGGACATTGGAGGGAAGGATATAGAGACGTTCATCCATCCCTCTATTACTTCCCGGACCTTTCGCTTTTTTTCTTTAACCGCGTTCACACTGATTACATTGATTATCTTTGCTGGCTGAGGAGCATCTCTGCCCTGGGCGCCTCTTCCCCTCTATCGTACGTCCTTTACCAGATGATTCAGCTTCCCTAATTCTAAAGCCATTTCCAACTGCTTTCTCAAGTGAATACAATCGTTTGTGTAGTGGCCTTTTTCTTGATGATAGTCACAATACCGATCAACGTTTCCCGTCCCTAACGGATTTAGCATGGGATGAGGAGCTAGAAGACGCAACTGTGTCTCGGTGGCTAAAATTTCCTTCGAGAGCTTGGTTAAAGAGCCATGAGCGAGTACCGGAGCAACTCGATTGTTATATTCCCCCCTCGAAGGTGGATATGGGGCCCTGTTATACTCTCCCCTCGAAGGGTAATCTCTTCCTGTGCTTGCAGGGTATGCATCTCTTCCTCTATAGTTGTTTCGATAATCACTCCTTCGTGAATCTCCCAGATGAACGTTCCGGTATGATCGACTGTCCCTTCTGTTGAACAGGAAGGATGCTTTATGATGGGAATCTCCCACCTCTCCTTTCGGAAGTTCGGTATTTGCATATGCTTCTTCAGATCGAACAAAATCGTCTAGCCTCTCCATCATCTCATTCACCGTGAGTGAAACTTTGTTTGAAAAGCGTTTGGCCAGTTCAGGTGACTTGACCGCATCCACGAATGATGAGATTTTTATGACTTCCGACACATCCATAATGAAGCCCGTTTCCACAGTCCACCTTTCTTTAAACGCTGTTAACGACTCATTGGCCTTTCTGACTATCTTGGTGATTTCGTGTGGCTCCCTGAAACATGCCCTTCTGACAGATTATCTAGCGGCAAACGCTTCCCTCAAGTCCGTCCATTCGTTTATGTTGTTGCGGGGGAGCCGCTCAAACCACCCCCGAGCTGACCCGTCGAGAGTTTGTTGAAACATCCGACACCACACGGGCATAAGCCACTCTCCAGAATTGGCCGCGCTGGCGAAACGACTTAAATGATCTTCCGGGTCGGCAGTACCGTCATACAACTTGATTATAGCTGGCATCTTGTATTCCGGTCCTGCGAACTCTATGATTCTGCGAGTGAGAGGTGTTTTCTGAGTTTCCTTGAAAGGTTTCTTGAGGTCCTCGTCCATTACTTCCTTTCCTTTCGCAATGCCTCGTTCACGCACCTCTGTGTCTTCCAGTTCGAAATCCAGGCGGATGGGGTCGCTCTTGTTCCTCTGGTTGTGATCTTTTATTAGGGATTTTAGAGCAGATACGTGCCCTTCAATCTGTTCTTTTGTCAAAAGGAGGAGGGGTCACCTCTCGGTCGTCTGTACCTTCCGGACATCTTCCCTCGACTAGACCTGCCATCTTGCTTTTTCGGTAGAAAAGATTTCAGGTCCCACGGATGGCGCCAATTTGTTTAAGTAAAACCTCGTGTAGGGACAGATGAGCAGAATCACCGTCCTTGATGAAAGAGCTCCTTGTATATTTGTGAATAAGAAAGAAAGACACGTCAGTCTCGCCCCAAGGGGTGATCCCAGGACCAAGTTCAGGTGTGAGAGTAAGTATGGGTGGGAGCCGAAAGGGCGTAAAATAGTGTGTGTGATAATGCAATAAATGCTATCTGAATAGCAGTAAATGAGGGAGTATTTATACTACCTGAGTTATTGTAGCGGTGCACTGTTCCTGACACTTAGGAAATAGAGACGCCGAGCTAATCCTAGCTTTTGTGTCAGGCAGCGGGGTTGCGTGGGAGACACCGTCCCGTAAATCCTGGGATGGTGACATTCCTATGAGTGCTTGCTATTAACCGCTAGCCCGAAGAGGTGTCCTAGTTCCTTGGACTTGGTGTTTTGTCTTGTCTTTGGTCTTTTCGAATATGCCCCTCCAGCGTGATTATGTACCTTCGGATGATGTGCCCCCGGATATATACACGGACAAGAAACATGTAGTAGTTTATGAACACCTTTTAGGTCAGCCTTCAAATACGAAAATATAATATTGCTTATATGTTGTGAATAATTCTAGCATTTCAATGTCGTAGTAACAATTTGAAAAAACTGTTTAAAATCAAAAATAGTTTTGATAAACAAAATTGAAATATCTAGATAATTGACATGATGAAATAGATATATCAACAAACTAACTAAATGAGGGTGTTTGTTAAAATATGGACTTAAAAGCAATGTAATATACAAGTGCAAATGATGGGAATGTTGGTGGCTGAATTAGTGGATGATGAAATCGGATTTGTTGTGGAATCCACGTTCGAAACGATCCTTCTGGTCATTCCATTATTCTGCCTTTCTAGTATAATACAATTAAAACATCAATGATTTCTACAATCAAATTTAGTTATATAAAATTTGAATATGAGATTAAATAAAAAATGGTATTAAACCAATTAACACTACACTAGTTCCAGTTACGTATCCTTTAGATAGATTGGTGTAACAATGTCACTTTTGATACATTACTAACATGGGAATAAGGAATTTGCAATTCTGTGAATCAATATGGTACTTATTTCTAAATTAACTCAATTTTGTGACATGTCGTTAAAATTAACTTTTTGGGTTTATATATGTGGAGGCCGCCCAACTATTAAGTTTTTTTCCTAACTCAATTAACTCAATTTATTTAAACTAACTTACGGGTCACTCAAATATGTGTTTGTTTTCGTTTACACCGGTCTCGTTTAATTTCTTGCCTAAAATTTGTACAATTGGAATGACAAAGCTGACTTTAACATATCAATACAATAGCATTAGAAATTCAAACATAAAACATTTACTAATTTATCAAAAATCGCTTTCGAGTAAACGAAGTTGCACTTAGATAATGAGTAAAACTGATATTTTACATTTGAAAAGTTGTTTGTGTTGTTTTAAGATGTCACATTTAGTTTAATTTTCGTTGTTTCAAAGATTTTTGAAATTCTTTTTATCCGAAATTGGTATAAACGAAAGCAAACACATAAGTAGGTGGCCTATATATTAGTTTTGATAAATAAGTGGTTTAAATGACAAAATTTTAATAGTTTGATGGTCTCCCGATACATAATCCTTAAGTTTTTTAATGGTACTCTTCTGCGACATTTTTGTCACCATACACCATTTTCAGACTCTTTATTTCCAAATCTATGATTTTTTCATCTTTTTTTGCAAATCTTCGCAATACATGAAGTATCTATTATATCGGAAGGTATAACTTATAAATATTAGATTTTTCAACTAAAAACTAAATATTGAATAAACCAACAACTAAAATTGTTAAAAAACAAAAGATCGTAAGTCTTTCACGACGTTTTAAATTGATAAAAAAACATGAAATTGTTGAGAAAATAACAAAATGTATGACACACTCAAGTAAGGTTATCTTCGTCACACAGTCAATTGTTGGTGTGTTCAACGCAACACATTTATGAGCATTCTAAAACGGTAAGTGGTGTGATTCTAATGCTCGTTTGACAAACAACACATAACTTTATTTTTTTTCTTTCTTCTTTATCAATGCTCTATAAAATAATATTAAAAAAATAACTGAAGTTGTGAGGATACAAATTTACCAATATACCGTCAAAAAAGTTTTTTCATTTATTTAAAAAGTTATCTATTTAAATATGTATATTATTTTTTATGTTATTTTAATTACAACTATGTTATCAATTATTTTTATATAAAAATACGAATAGCTCTTATATAGTTATATTGTCATTTGTCCAACTTTATATAAACATCGATACATCATACATGTTTGAGCAACCTATCTAATAGCTAAAATGATTAGCTAATTAACCTAAACAAAAATAATCACATGCTTGCTTGATCTCTCAAGTAGGGGTGATTACGGTCCGAAAACCGAACTGGATCGGCTAAGACCGGACTGGACCGAAACCGAATTGGTCCAAAACGCCAGACCGAGGACCGGACTGAAATGGTACGGTCCGGTCCTACAAGACATAATCATCGGGTTTTTTTGTAAGACCGAACCGGACCGGACCGATTCGGACCGGACCGATTCGGACCGGACCGATTCGGTCCGGTCGGTCCAGCTTTCCGGCCCGTTCCGATCGACGGTCCAAAATGCTCAGCCCTACTCCCAATACACACTCTTATCTTTTCCCATTAACAAAGTTTCCTTCTCTTTGCTAACAACATATTTGTTAATTACTTGCTCTTTTATAGTAATAAGTATTTGATACCCGCGCTTCGTTGCGGGACGTTTTAATTACATAGATTTAAAAATAAAATTGTCAAACTTTCAATGTAATATCATCACATACTAAAATTCTGCATTACTACAATGTGAAAAAGAAGCAAAAGTAGTTCAAGCTGATTTTGTCTTTGGGAGCCATTTTAATATAAACACATCTATGAGTCATCATGGTTGGCTCAGCCTTGCCTCTTGAGCATCTATTAATGCCGTGCACACTTAGTTTCAGCACCCTTTAATGCCGTGCGAAGTTTGGAAACAATGGGTCTAGTAGGTCATCAAGTATGCGTATCTCCATCAACAGTTATCCAAATGTTATGCTTCCATTTCGTTGCGGTTTCTCTGCCCGAATGCTTTTCAAAAGCAGTCGAGGTCAATTTGTCTGCAAGAAAAAACAATTTTTTGCTGTTATATCAAATGTTGGTAGTTGTCTATGCATATCATGTGCAAATGTTTGTGACTGTATACTTCCTAATGTAGTGTGCCAGTGTTTGCGACTGCACTATACATATATGTTATATTAAACGCGACGATAAGAGTAACAAAAATATTCATAACCAAAACGTCAGATCCTAGTCTGTGCAAAAATCTACTTAACATAATACCGGATATATACAATCTGTTAGAGTCGACATCGGTTTCCAAATTGGCTGACATGTTATAAGATGGTTATTTCTTATTCTGATTATACAATACGTAGTAAATGCCCGTAGTCCTCAGTTACCTAACAAACTTGCTGACAATTTCTGATTATAAGCAAGCAAGCTTGTAAAAGGATTGGGTTACTTCAGTACATGATATAGAGACCAATAATCTTTTTGCTCCTAATTTAAAAACCTTTTTTCTGTGCAAGTCATTTTACTATATATATGTCACTGAAAAACGACACAAAATTAAAATTCAGTTGGTGGCTGCAAATAATATAAGAATCCGTACCTGTGATTGTCTCAATGCTCTTGCTGAAATTCAGAGCACCTTTAGTTGCCTGTACACTGTCATGACTGGATGGGTAAAAGAGAGGTGTGAGATAGATAAACTTCTATGCACTTCCAAAAAAAGCAAAACAAATAACGACCAAAATGTTGAGGCATTTCATTCTGCAAGCCAAAAATAGGAATGCATTACTGAACCTTTAATATTATATACTGCCTAGTTTCTACAAAAATTCTAAACAGTAAAAGAGTAGAACTATGAGAGTGAGCATCGTCATAACCAATAAAAATCACCATTTACCTTATCTTTGGTGAAAAAATAATCGCCTTATCGGTTACCTCAAGGTTCATCCAAGAAAGGGAGCCTTCCTTGGACAACACTCACAAAGAATTGCTCAAAGCTTCATTGCATTAAGAGTATCATGTACACCTCGTTTCTGTACATGCTGGCTGCCTTCTCGCTCCACAACTCATTTGAAGAACTTACCAGTTACCAACCATGTCTACGATTGCATTTGCCTTCTCGTTCTTGTACTCGCCGGTTGCCTTCTCGTTCCCTACAATAAAGACCACTCTATCCTTTTAGTTATTGGATCTTATTGTAGAGCTCTTCCATATTTTTAGCTCCTTTGTTGAATCTGATCTTAAGATCAAAAACATCGCCTGTAGGAATCAATGTTATGTAATATCATACATAAAAAAGAATACTTTTTATATGAACATTTATATATTAGTTACCGTAACTTGCTACAGGGCTAAAGAGTGGATCAAATTTAAAAGTTTTCTCAAACGCAACTTTTGATTTTACTATGACTTCACCATCATTTGAACATTCAAACTAAAATTTCATGACGGTTTTCCTCAAAAGATTGGAACATGCTGTGACAGAAAGTAAGTTTATGTTGTCATCAAAATGCGTACAAAAAGTAAGTTCTGATAAAAAAATTCAGGAAAATATTAATGTTTAATTATTAACTATTTTTTAATAACATTTGATAACAGCTACTGTAATACTGATGTATAGATATAATGAAAAATAGTTTAAAAGGTTCGTCCTTTTAGAAGATTTTATGATTTTTAGAGATATTTGGATTTCATACTTTTGATCATGTTAAGTTAAACACAACGTTTAATCATGTTTGGATGCTTTTTATGTGGCTGTTATCAGAAGAAATATGTCAACAATATCTGGCTACTATCATTTCATGGGAATACAACGTGATACCCGAACATGTATCCAAATAACTATCTTCATGTGATAAATGAATTATATAAGCGTATATATTTACTTTTCATAATAAAACAAATAGGAAATGGATAGGGAATTAAGATCGCGAAGTAGTACCCGTACCCCAACGCGTGTTAGCCATAACTAGAGTTTGCATATCACTGCATCTTCAAAATGTTACAACCAAAGGGAACCATGCACACGTCTCTCTGCTCCTACTTTGCATAACGTATGGCGAGCCAAATTCGATCTGGGGTTCGAAATAAAAAAATCTGCTATCAATTCACTCCCTTAAAAAAAAGGCCTTTGTACCTTCGAAAAGTCCATATAAAAAGCCAATCTTTTGATAGTCAGCTATTTAATCTTGGGTATATTTAGACTAAAAATATATACTACACAGTCGGGCATAATTCAACATTGGCATAATCGCTTAATCGGCCTCGTTGAAACAACGTTCTGTGTGGCAATTTACGTCGTGTACATGTAATGGGTAAATATAATCTTAGATATTAGTACATACAGGAGACCGAAACTACTCAAAAGGAAAAATGATATATTGTCTTCATATATAGTGCATACAAAATAAATATGGCTCAAGTAGCTTGGAAACTACGTATATGGTTAGCTTAATGCGTAGTTACACACCTGGCAATGTAGTCAATTCCGTATCCAACATCATATTCTGTTTGCATAGGTTCAATCCATGAGTTAACCACAGTTTGATACTTTTGACTGGGTAGGGCAGACATGTTTTCTTTAGCAATAGCATCTACCCATATCAGTACAATACATTAATCCACCCGTATCAGCCCCATATCAGCACCTAAACCCAACCATT
>BQNB010124087.1:0-19993 GCA_026074375.1 Tanacetum coccineum
AATTGAGGTGGATCAACATAACATGAAGCTTATTGAGCTCTATTAGGGGTAATAAATTACTTCTTTCCTAATTCTTTATAAGATAAATACTACCATGAATCCCAATCGTCCCAAAACTGTATTTACAAGGATAAGGACTTAGCAACCGTGTACTCAATAATTAACTTTGGGTTAAAACAATAATGTACTAAAAGCGAGTATATACTGTTAGCCTTATTTTTTATATAAGCCGAACAAGAATGTTATCGTTCGTCTTAGTCATAATTAGTGTTACATAATAGGTTAGTCGGGATTAACGGGCTTGGACTTTAAGCTAATATTGTCCATGTTTCGGGCTCAAAGACCAAGATAAGCCAAGCCCGACCCAAGTAGAAAGCCCATACGCCATCTAGTAGGCTAAGGGTATAAATAGGACCCTCTCCACACATGGAGAGGGTGAGAGGGTGTTGGTTGTGTTTCCTCCCAATCTAATCTTTCTCTCTTTGTTTCTCTCTCTAGTTTCGCTCTCTACTTTTTTTTTTCTTTCTTTCCATGCTTATTTCGTGACTTATGGCTTATTAGTAGTGCTTATTAGTTGTGTAATGGATTAGTAGGATAACAAGTGTTATCAAGAGTCAAGGGGTTTTTGGTGATTGTTTTGTGCATTTTTTTGGTTCATTTGGTTTGAACATACACAAAAGGTCTTCATCTTTTATGTGTTCAAAAACCATAAAGATCAGTACTTTATTGCTTATCTATCTTAGTATAAGCTTGGTGTAAAAGGAAAACTTTGAAAAACTTCAAAAGATTTCATTTTTCTTGTATTTTGTGGTTCGAAAGTTTTGTGTTATAAGAATCTTGATCCAGAAATTTTTTGTCTTAAAACCTCAAAGTTTGTGTTTTTATGCTTCTACTAGGCTTAGGATATAAAGTTGTACAAGTAAAATCAAAGAAAAACATCAAGAAGTGTGTATTTTAAGTGATTCAAAAGTTGTTTTTCCGAAAAATTTGAAGACGGCGGTTTATACGCTTAAAGACGGTGATTTATACGTGATAGAAATCTGACGATTTATACGTGATAGAAATCCGGAAATTTATATGTTTTGGGTATACGGCGATTTATGCGTGATAGAAATGCTGCGATTTATACGTTTTGGGTATACGACGATTTATACATGATAGAAATCCGGCGATTTATACGTGATAGAAATCCGGCGATTTATACGTTTTGGGTTACAATTCACCGAAATTGAACCATTTTCGGTACATTTCACCGAAATTGAACCATTTTCGGTAAAATCAGAATTTTGCTAAAATCAATTTCGGTTAAGTCAAATTCGGTGAAATTCAAGTTGGATTTTTATTGTAACACTTCATTTGGACTTCAAAGAAATGTAAACAAACAATAATTTCCAATTTAAAAACAACTTCATTCTTCAAGGTTTCTTCTTGATTCGTAAAATCCCGCGAAAGTTTCATTTCTTTTCTCGGTTTAATCAAGACTTGTAAAATCCCGTGAACTTGAATTCTATAACAAACCACAACTCAATCACTTCATAAAACTTAAGATCCGATATCCATACATAACATCAAAATGTCAAATACCAATACCAATTTGCAAACTCAAACATCGAATGCTCTTCATAATGCCATCATGGAAGCAGGTGGTAAAGACCGTCCACCAATGTTAGCACCGGTAATTACGTTCAGTGGAAATTCAAAATCAAGAGATACATTGACACCAAACCTAACAATGAACTCATTCACTATTGCCTCCAGATTCCACCCTACAAATTCAAATGGACTGAGAAGACTGCTGCAATTGCAGAAGGTAGTTGAGAAACAACTACAGAAGGGTCCATAGAGAACTATAAGAATGTTTCACAAGACATACGGGATCAATTGAATGCTGAAGCTGAAGCTGTTCAGATAATTCTCACAGGGATAGATAATGATATCAATATCACAATTGATGCTTGTCTAAATGCATGTGAGATGTGGAAAGTAATTGAAAGGTTGAAACAGGGTGAATCAATCAATGTTCAAGATTGTGAAACCAATTTATATTGGGAATTTGGAAAATTCACATCACGAGATGGTGAATTACTTAAATCGTATTACTCAAGGTTTTACAAGATGATGAATGAGCTTGTCAGAAATAAGTGGGATGTTACCAATCATCAAGTGAATGTCCACTTCTTACATCAATTACAACCATAATGGCAAAGGTTTGTGACACTTGTTAAGCAGAGTCAAGAATTGAAGACTGTCTCCTACCACAAACTTTATGACATTTTGAAGCAGCACAAGAATGAAGTCAACAAAATAAGAGATGAAAGACTAGCACGTACTGCTAATCCACTTGCACTTATTGCTCAACAACAACCAGTTTTCCATTCTCAAAACCATCCTAATCACTACACTTAAAATTCCTTAACTAAATCACAACAAGCCACTACCAGAAACAGAGGTAAAGAAATTGTCAACTCTCCTTCACCAACTTATGATCAAGAACCTTGTGGAAAACTAGAAGGGGGGTTGAATAGTTTACCGCTTTTTAATTTAATGTTTATGTTTGTTTATAAAAACATAGATTCAACTTTTTGTGAATTCAATACTTTTACAATAGTGGCGCATAATTTTCCAAGTACGACGTACTTCACATGCAGTTACTCAAAGATAGTAATGATTGCCATTATTGATGCAACTCTTGGCTTTTCATTTCCCACAACTGATACCCTTCCTTCAACTATAAATTGAGCACGAAATTAAGGCTGAAATCATCCCATACAACACTTCTCAATCACATTACATTACATCTTTTAGTTAGGGAATTTGTTCTAATAGGAATTGTTGAAGACTCACCTTGTTCTTCATCACATTCTGGGTTTTAATCAAAGGAAGATACTATTTGATCTTAGAAGTTTGTGTTAAGGAGTTGTTATAGTCGTTATAGTTGAATTTAGAAGTTGTTATAATATCCGTTCGAAGAAAGATTCTTATAAGCAATGAACTATTTGCTATTGAATTTGGTATAAACACGTTTCCCCTACTTTTGATATAAACTTTTGGAATTGAAAATGTCTAAATATCTGTTTTGAATCTACGAATATGGATAGTTAACATGGTTGTTTGAGGACATGAGATACTATAGAACATAACTTGGATAAACTAATGAATTTGGAAAATTATTAATATGAACTTGATGTTTTTACACTCGATCTCTAATCAACATACGAGTCCCGGATATAGGTCAAAAGACACTGACAAAATGCTTGATTTCGCAAAGGCTGTATGTCTTTGACAACTAGATTTTAGCCTTGTGAGGAATTGGCTACTAAAATTATCGATTTACCGAGGTTAAAAAGTTTCACTCTAAATCTCATTTCTAACGAACCTGTTAAGAAAGGTCCATATTCGCAATTTTCCAAGCATGAATCGAAACTCAAAGCATTTTTTGAATCAAAAGTAAAGAGCCGCAGGATTTTGAGATTATAATAAATAGACAATCATTTTAGTAAACTAACCGTTTCTTTAATCGATTATACTTTAATTCTTGAACCCATTATACATGCAAGTTTATCTATATTTGTTCTCATTCTCATCCCCTAAGCAAACATCATCTTATATCTTGAATTTGAATCATTATCTTTAGATTGTGACAGTCTATTAGATAAACCCTTTCGTAATATAATTGACCCTTTCTAAGAATAATCAATCCCGTGGAATGACCTGGTCTTACCCTAAACCTATACTATAAACAAGGGTTTATACTTTACCCGTGTATTAGTTGGAAATCAGATAAAACTAGAATTATAAATTTAAAGATTTTATAACACATTAAAGTTTTTAGTGCCGCTGTCGGGGATTGATTTCATTCTGGCAAACTGAACCAATTTTTCACAGAAAGTGCGCCACACATAACCATTGTGCGCCGATTTTTCTGCAAATTATAGAAGTACGCCTTACTTTTACCAAGTACGCTGCACTTCTTGCCCCTTTCACAAACAAAACCAGTTTTTCAAAAGAAAATAACAACATCAAAACCAAAAACCCCAAACCCATAAACTGTAAATTGACCATTTGAAAATTTGGAATTTATTCCTTGTGTTCATAATTGTCAAAATCTTATATTATAGCATCTTGTACATTAAAATGAGAAAAATCAAAAAGAACTATTTGATAGCTTGCTTGTTTAAAATTCTCATGCCTAACATGTCTCTATTTGCTAAATTATGCTTATTTGACTTTACCTCATCAAAATAAAACAAAAATAAAAACTTCAAAGACTTAAAGACTTGATATAATTGATAAATTGTTGCTACAAACCTGATAGTTGCCATGTTTAAAACAAATATATAGGAAAATAATAAAAACACTAACATAAAATGCTAAAGCTTAAAACTTTTTAAAGTGGGGGTTTGGGGGTGATTCTTAAAACTCAGAAAGTACGCCGCACTTTCCTGGCTAAAACCCAACAGAATGCTTGTTTTTTGTTTTTGAACAAGAATTGCTTGAACTAAAAAATGTTATCTGTTTATTGATAATATGTAAATATAAAAAGCTATATATTTATTATTTTAACTAACCACTAATAGTTTGTTTTTAATGTTGAATTTATTTTATAAGAGTTAGGGATCCCAATTCGAGTCATTGAAAAATGTGCTTAAAGAAAACGTTGTTGGAAATTCCAAGTGACAAGATTGAAGATCTGTAGACTGAGAGTTCTCTAAAATTTTTAAGAACACTGCTAAACAGTGGACAAAAGAAAGAAAGAGGGGGGGGGGGGGGGGGGGGGGTGGGGGGGGTTAATAAGTGGTTTTCACCAGATGGATACTGAAGAAGTTAGTGATAGATTCGTGGTACCTTGTTTTGTCAATGGGCTAGAAGCATATGATGAGGAAATAAATCTTAGAGTGGAAGAGAACATGATCTCGAATGAATATGCAGTAAAATTATGCCTGGAACATGAGGTGAAAAGAGGAAACAAAATAGTTAAGAAATGACCTCATTGTACATAAGAGGTGAGAATATTTGTAAGTTCCTTATCACCCGAAGAAGATATGTTTAAACCTAGGGGTGATTGTTTCGGAAGATCATTCCTACGTATGACCAAAGCAATTGCTGATTTCAGAGCTGGAACTATCATAATATACCCTGATATTGATCCATTCTTGGAAGATACTAAAGAAGAAGAAAAGAGCATGGATGATTGGGACCACTTGCTCGATTTTAACTTAGATGATATACCACTATTGGGTGGAGAAGAACTTTCGTCGTTTGTATGCAAAATGGGGAAAAGTAGCCGTAATAAAAAGCGGGAAATGGAGAACCTTAACTTGTTCTATCAAGATATAAGAACATCTTCATCAGCTGGTGGTCATTTAACTCAAGAAGAAGCAGCAAAAGAAGCATTGGCAATCAAAATAAGCCAAAAGTTTGCTTTATTAGAGGAAGTAAGGCTTGTAATCGAGACAATGGCTTATCATGACAAATACAAAAAAGTGCTTGATGAGATTTGGAAAGACAAAGTGAAGTTAGATAGAAAGATTATGAAAGAAGAGGAAGAAGCAATAAAGAAAGTTAAAGGTGAAGCGTTGAAAGAAAAAGACGACCCAAAGCATTCATATTTCCCATCAGATTGGAGGGACAGGTTAACGAAAATTCATTGGCTGATACTGGGTCGGATATCAATACCATGCCTTACCGGATTTATGAGCAGTTAGGAAGAGAAGAAATGAAGAAGGTCGACAGAGGGATTACAATGATTAATCACACTCAGGCAGAAGCTATGGGGATACTCACAAATGTTCTTTGTCAAGTAGGGGTCACTACCTTAATTGCTAAGTTTCTAATCTTGGATATACCAATCGACCGTGATGCACCAATAGTAGTTGGTCGGGGATTCCTGCGTATGATTGGTGGCATAGTCAATACTCCAGAGAGACTTTTCTCGACTTTTGATGGATTTTGTCACCAAACCTTCCGTGCTGCAAGATCCGATGTTATGAGAAATACAGAAAGTGATAACGATGATGAGGAAGAGTATGCGATAAAAAGAATAAGTTTGGAGCACCGATATATGGTCCGAAAGCTGCACGGTATCTAAATTGTAACGATCCAGCTGAACGACCGTTAGCTATACAAACAGTAACCAACCCATTCCGGAAGATTAGTGTTTGGAAGAAGGCCGTTAGTTTCCTTGGTTCATTACCCCTACCATTAAAGCACGTTAACTGGAAACCTGATTATAAGGGTTCTTACACTAAAGAAGCAGCAGCAACAGGACGATGATGAGTAGTATCGAGAT
Source organism: Tanacetum coccineum (assembly GCA_026074375.1). Lineage (NCBI taxonomy): Eukaryota > Viridiplantae > Streptophyta > Magnoliopsida > Asterales > Asteraceae > Tanacetum > Tanacetum coccineum. The sequence goes on from BQNB010124087.1 coordinate 6,290, forward strand.
GACACAAGTTGGTTGTGTGACCGCATGTTTTGGGTCATGTATGTTTTAAAAAAACAATTTCCTTAAAAACATTATTATTATTACTATGGTGTGTAAAATGCCTCTGTTGGCATTTAAAAACAATATTATTGTACTTTCTAACAATTAATTATATAGTACTATAACTATATTATAATTTGAGTGTCTATGCAATTGTTATATTTTAATCCGAAAAAGAAAAGAAAAAGAGAAGGACATAAGACGAAATGGAGAGAGCAAAGATTCAGGGAAATCAATCATAATTGAAAAATATTATTTCACTTTCCTATTTTATCTTTCTCTTTAATATTTCACATTAGGGACAATGCTCATATTAAGTATGGGGAGGAGGGAAGATAAACTGGAAAAGTTAAGAAAAGATAAAGTTAAAGAAAATTTAAAAAAAATAAAAAAATAACATTTTATGATCACATATAACATACAGACTCTGATGATAACATTACTAGCATATCCATACCAGCCAAAAGAAAAAAAAGTGGGATTAATTTTTAAGAATTCAGGAATCCAACTTTGGATACCTAAGATGATTTTTATCTTTAGCTATTTCGAGTTAAGGAATGAGCAATCATGTGTATCTATTCCATCGTTATGGATGTGTATATATGGTTTTGTCGCCTTTTCTGGAGCATTGTTATCGATTTAAAATTATATGAGTGTGCCGGTGATTTGTTAATTCTAGAACTTGTGCTTGAAATCTTTATGAGACCGCAGTAGGAACGCGTTCGCGTGTTATAAACATTTTTACTGATTAAAGGAGTAAAAATAATAAATATAAGTTGAGAACAATAAATTTGTCAAAAAAATATTTTTAATAAAATTATCTGAAATTTTATCCGTACGAATTGAAGAACGTAGATGTTGGTATTACTGTTAAGATGAAATGCGAAGGTTGCAAACTTCTAAGTTCGTTGAAGTAGTATGATTATCTTAAGTATGAGGGAAAAGCAAGTTTCTCTCAACACAAGTGAAGTCGATGAATTGGTATAAAAAATAAAATAAATAAATAAATAATGATGTGAAGGAATAGTTGGTTACATTACGGATAAGATGAATTATGATTTTATTACAAACTTTTTTCAACAAATAATAAATAATATCACTAAATAAATGACCTCTTTTGATGGTTATGTTTGGTGCTTACGCTATGTCGGTGAAATTTAGTTTCTTGTACAAGCCTATGGTAATTTGAACATTTCATGACTGCGCGTATGAGTGACTTCCGTTTACTATCCATTTTACTAAATTGAGCGAGTAAGAAAAGAATCTTATCTATAAAAATTCGTGAGTTGCTTAGTCCGGGTTACAACGCTTGTGATCATTAATTTGTTTATGTAAAACGAAATACTTTCGCATTTGAATGTTTGAGGGCAAGCAATAAGCTAAATATGGAGGTGGAAGTTGGATAACGCTCCAAATAACACATAAATATCCCTCGAAAATACATGAAATATATATGTTAACGCATGAAATATTGCAAAGTTTGGTTGTTTGTTGTGCAATAATCGTTTCAGGACCAAAAATGAAGAAAAGGACTAAACGTGCAAATATATTCCATTAAATGCACTAACGGTCGTTATAAGAAGGATCTAGAAGAGAATTTAATGAAGAATTAATGAACGAGGTCAAAGTGCAGCGCACTTTCCCTAAGTGCGGCGTACTTCGAAGCGGAGTAAATGCAATTTAATTATACACCAAGTGCGGCGCACAATTTCCAAGTGCGGCGCACTTCACCTGTAGTTACTCAAAGATAGTAATGATTGTCATTATTGATGCAACTCTTGGCTTTCCATTTCCCACAACTAATACCCTTCCTTCAACTATAAATTAAGCATGAAATTGAGGCTCAAATCATCCCATACAACACTTCTCAATCACATTACATTACATCTTTTAGTTAGGGAATTTGTTCTAATAGGAATTGTTAAAGAATCACCTTGTTCTTCATCACATTCTGGGTTATAATCGAAGGAAGATACTATTTGATCTCAGAAGTTTATGTTAAGGATTTGTTATAGTCGTTATAGTTGAATTTACAAGTTGTTATAATATTCGTTCGAAGGAAGATTCTTGTAAGCAGTGAACTATTTGCTATTGAATTTGGTATAAACATGTTTCCCTACTTTTATATTATGAATTTTGAATTGATAATGTCTATTATGTGTTTTGAATCTATGAATATGGAGTAGTTTAACATGTTTGTTTGGGGATCATGAGGATACTATGGATCTAACTTGGATAAACTAATGAATTTGGAAATTATTAATATGAACATGAATGTGTTACACTCGATCTCTTAATCATCTATTTGAAATCATACTAGTCCAGATATAGGTCAAAAGACTCTGACTATATGCTTGATTTCTAAGTTGTTTGTCTTTGACAACTAGATTTTAGCCTTGTGAGGATTGGCTAATAAAATGATCATTAACCGAGGATAAAAAGGTTTAACGCTTAATCTCATGTCTAACGAACCTGGTTAAGAAAGTCCATATTCCTATTTTCCAAGCATGAATCGAACGCAATTTTTGTAATCAAAAGTAAAGGCCGAAAGGATTTTTTGATTGAGTAATAAAATAGACAATCATTTTTAGTAAAACTAACCGATTCATTAATCGATTACACTTTAATTCTTAAACCCATTATACATCCAAGTTTATCTATATTTGTACTCATCCCCTAAGCAAACATCATTTTATATCTTGAATTTGAATCATTATCTTTAGATCGTGACAGTCTATTAGATAAACCCTTTCGTAATATAATCGACCCTTTCTAAGAATAACCAATCTCGTGGAACGACTTGGTCTTACCCTAAACCTATACTATAAATGGGGGTTTATACTTTATCCGTGTGTTAGTTGGAAATCGAATAAAACTAGAATTATAATTTTAAAGCTTTTATAATACATCAATGAGTTAAGAGCTGAAAGACTAGCACGTACTGCTAATCTACTTGTACTTGTTGCTCAACAACAACCAGTTTACCATCCTCACAACCATCCTACTCACTACTCTCACAATTCCTCTTTATATTTTGTGATTATCAAAACGTAAAGATGTGAAAAATATTAATAATGTTTTTAGGCATTATTTCTATCAACAGACCTGAAATGGTTGCTGAAGATGATGCATTGTCAAAGGACAAAGAGATTGATAAACCCATGGCTTTGATTTCTCTATCATTCAAGAAAATCTACAAACCTACCAACAACAACCTCAGAACATCATCAAACACCAGTAAAGCAAATCAGGATAATACTCCAAGGATTAACGAAGGCATTGGGTATGATAATCAGAGGGTAGTTAATGTTGCTGGGGCTAGGGAAAATGTAGGTACATAAGTGGTACAACAATCTGGGATTGAGTGTTATAATAACAAGGAATATGGGCATGTAGCAAGGGAATGTCAGTATTTAGTGAGTTTTATGTCATTTCTCCCCCTTTTTGTAGAATCAAAAAGGCATCGTCGAGAGTTGCTAGTAAAATCGACGGAATAAATGCTCCCCCTTGATGTGTGCTCCCCCTCGTTCGAGGGCACCAAGGAATCGAGCTATTGTTTCTTGGCTACAAAAACGAGTTAGAACAATACAAATATTTCTAACATGTAGCAAGAAGGAAAAATATGGCATAATTAGTGCAACCAACAATAATCATCCATTAAAAGTAAAATAGTGTGTGAACCACACTCATGCATACATAAGGAAAATAAATAACATGCTAACATTCATAATTTTTTTGTAAACTACAAATAGTCTTATAACTAGTAAAGCTCTATAGGACTTGCTTGCAAAATGGTGGATGGACAATTATTTGAGAAACTAAACATAGAGTATGTTTAGTTTGGGGAAGATGGTGGAGGTGGTGGGATGATGGTTGTTGGTGGTTGTGAGAGCATATGTTCAATATATGAAAACATATATTGGAGTTCATCTCTCAACCCAAATATGAGAGTACGATTGTGAATGCAATTGGTGAAAGGGTGAGAGTGATGTCTATTGATGCATTTTCTTGAGTTGGAGGTGGTGGAGAATCTCTTGGAGGAAGAGATGTTGGTAGGTTTAAGTAACCATTGGGTGAAAGTGATGTTGATGAGGTTGGTGATTTGGGTATGTACTCAATTGAGGATGAAGAAGTATCTTTGGTTGATGGTGTTTTAGAGGGTGCGTTAGGAGCACTAGGTGATGAGAGTTGAAGTGTGTGTGATGGAGTTTTTGTGTCATCATGGGTTAAATCCACAAACAATTAGTTTGGTGGAATGATGTTGATTTTTGGCCTCTTAGAGGCTTTGGAGATGGAGGCTCTAGTGGATGCCATGGATGTTGATAACGGTTGATGAATGATGAAGAAGATAGTGTATTAGAGATGATCATTTGGAGGGGATTTATGAGAAGGAAATGGTTTGAGAATGGAATGAGTTTGAACTAGATTAAGTTATTCCAAATTGTGTTCGAGCATTCTAGGCAAAGATAGTTGAGACTTGGTAAAACAGGGTGAAAAAGCAGGAAAAATACTATTTTACCCGTGATTTACTAGGGCGGTCCCCTTAATTAGGGGGCGGTCCCCTTAAAGATAAGTGGGCCGCACATTATGAATTAAGGGGGGGCGCCCTCTGTTGGCTTCCATTTTTCACAGAAAAAAGATTTTTCTCAGAATTTTTTGTGAGAGTATTTCTGTTTTGGTGGTTTATTATGAGCACATTTAATCATATAACATGTAATAAACATATCAAGTCATATAAACAAACAACTTTGTTTATAAAGACGGATGGAAAGAATCCATTCCGTGGGATCAAAAGTGTAAAAGCTCTAAATAACTTTTCAAAATTAAAAGTAGTGTTGACACGATTTTTGATGGAGTGGAACGTTGCAAACAAACAATTGCTAAAAGGACATATTTTGGTCATATAGATCCGTTCATTCAAAATACAATCGAAGGAAATTTTTGTCCCCAAATTCGAAAAATCAATGCTGATTAAGAAAAATTTCACTTGTGTTTGAAAGAGGAAATGGTTGCTGATTTGAGATACTTTAATTCTCTTGAACATGAAGTAGACTCTCTTAAATATCAACTGGAAACTCAGAAAACACAATTTTTGACTGAAATCAACCGACTTTCTAGGAAATATTATTATGCTGATCATATGAATGCTATACTTGTACAACCCTTGATGATTCACTGACTTACAATGTAATTATGTGGACCAAGTAGTTAAATGTGAACGTGTTGAAAAAGAGCTTTAAAAAAGAACAAAAAATGTCAATAACAAATCTTTCAATGAATTGTCAAAAAGATTTTCTAACTTTAACAAACATCAATTAAACTTGAACTCGCTTCACAAGTAGGGAATACATACTTAATAATGACAAAGTTTGGAAACAAAAAGAAATCAAACTCAATTCCGAGAATTAAAATGTCAATGATATTTTTGAAATTCAAGATCTGAAGCTCAATTAACAAGACAAAGACATGCAATAAGTAGTTAAAGAAACTCTTGAAAAGATTAAGGAAAATGTGAAACCTAAGTTTGAAAAACCATCGGTTATTCGACAACCGAATGCTTTTAAAGTCAAAGACAATCAGTTTTAGGTAAACCGGCTACTTTTTTAGATTCTTTTGCAAAGACAAAATTTTCAAAGTCAAAGTCAGTTACCACAACTAATATGACAAATGATTTCTCAAATCCAGTCACTGCACAAATTTTGCCTCAGAATGTGAAGTTAATTTTAAAGAACACAAATTTTAATGAAACCAGTAATGTATAAGTTGCACACAAAGCCTAATCAAACTAGAACACCACAGTTGCCTCAAGACATTAGGAAAACTAACAAATGCGTGTCTTTCTCTACAGGAGTAATTCCCACTACTAGTGTTAGCAGACCACAACTTAAGAGCAATCGATTGGAAGATAGAGTCATGCATAACAATAGTGAAGGAAAGAAACAACAAGTAGAAGACCACCGTAGGAATTTTAAGTTTTCTAATCATAAAACGTCTGTAACTGCGTGTAATGACAGTTTGAATGCTAAAACCTCGAATGTAAACTTTGTTTGTGTTACTTGTATAAATGGTGTGTTAATGACAATCATGATATGTGTCGTACATTAATTAATTGGCGTGAATATCCTAGGACTAAAATGCCTATGCTGTGCTAATCGTACTATTAGAACCCAAACGAACTGTGAACCAATCTACTGCAACACCCCTTAAGAGAACAGTTGCTGCATAATCCACTAACCAAAAACCTAGAATCACAATTAGGAAGCAATATGAGCAGATTAGCAGGACATGTAAATGGTGGTTCTGTAAGATCACACCACCAGGATATAAATGGAAACCTAAGTCTAGAACAGTGAATGTTGAACCAAATGTTAGTATGCATCTAGGAACTAAATCTAGAACTAAAAAAAAAAAAACTAATATTTTAGAACTACGACTCATTAGAATTCCACTGTATCGAAATCTCATCGTCTTCCTAATTCCTTTGCAGCTCGTAGAGATAATTTTATTCACGTCGACTCTGGGTCTTAAAGCACATGACGGAAATCTCAAGCTTCTAATAATTTTGTGAGGAAATTTCTAGGTACGTGATGTTAGAAATTATCAAATTGCACCGATTCTTGGATTAATCGAAGATCATGTTTAAAGGAAATGCACTATCACGAGGTTTATAACTTCGAAAGTGCTGAATCCACAAATTTATTCTTCGTTGGTTAATTCTGTGATGCAGATTTGGAAGTTGCTTTTCGGAAGTCTACATGTTATATTCTTAATTTGAAGGGAAATGATCTTCTCATAGGTTTTCTCGAGGCAACAGATCTTTACACCATCCACTCTTCAAGACACATCTACACCCAAATCCAATATGCTAAATCGCTAAAGCTTCATCGTCACAACATAGTTATAGCCATCATCTTATCACAACCTAAACTTTGATACCATCAACTTGCTTTCGAAGTATGATATTGTGACTGGCCTTCCCAAATTGAAATTCGTCAAAGATCATCTTTGTTCTTCTTGTGAGTTGAGGAAAGCAAAACGTAAGTCTTTCAAGACTAAAACTACCCCAAGCTCAAAGAGATGGTTAAAAATTCTACACATGGACTTATGTGGTCCCATGAGGGTAGAAAGCTTTAATGGTAAGAGATATGTGTTGGTAATTGTTGATGACTATTCAAGATATACTTAGACTCATTGTCCCTTTAGCCCCAAAGATAACCACCAGAAGTTCTCATTGATTTCCTCTAACTTGTTCAAAGAGGACTTCATGCTCATGTTAGAACAATTCGAACTGACAAAGGCACGGAATTTTTGAATAAAACTCTTCATGCATACTTTGCTCAAGAAGGGATTGAACACCAAACGTCAACTGCTCGAACACCTGAACAAAACGGCGTTGTCGAAAGACGGAACCGTACTCTTGTTGAGACTGCTCGAACAATGCCAAGCGCCGCTAAAGTTCCTTTGTTCTTTTGGGCTGAAGCAATTGCCACAACATGTTTTACTCAAAACCGTTCACTCGTAATTCCTCGACATGAGAAAACACCTTACCACATCATCAATGGCCGAAAACCGTCTGTTAAGTTCTTTCATATTTTTGGCTCTTTATGTTATATCGTTAGAGATGGTGAGAACCTTGACAAGATGAAAGAAAAAGGCGATGCATGTATTTTTGTAGGGTATTCTACCCAATCAAGAGCTTACAAGGTATATAACAAGAGAACAAGAGTGATAGTCGAAACCATTCATGTTAACTTTGACGAACTGCCTCATATGGCGTCAGATCACGTCAGTTCTGACCCCGTTCCATAATGTCCGACAACGGCACTTGAACAAGGCAGTTTAAGTCCGGGTCCCCAAAGTCAAGAAAATGTTCCTTAAGCAGCCGAGACAGTAACAACGTCAAATAAGCTGGATTTTCTATTTAGTCCGATGTTCGATGAATTACTCAATGGAACTACTATAGTTGTGTCAAAGTCTTCCGCTGTAACTACTGCTGATGCACCTAATCAACGTCAACAACAAAACACAACTCCATCTACTTCAACAACCGTTGCTGCAGATACACCTCCATTGAACATTCATGCAACACCTGAAACTACAAGTCAAGCACCAACTCAAGCACCAACTGTCACTGCTATTGAGAACATTAATCAAGCAGAAACTGATAAAGAAAATGCACAAGTTGAAGAAGATGAGTTTATCAACATCTTCAGTACACCAGTACAAGAACGAGGGGAGACATCTTCTCGATATATTGACTCGTCAAACATGCATACATTCTATCAACGACATCATTCTGAACATCGTTGGACAAAAGATTATTCGTTAGAATAAGTCATTGGAAATCCTTCTCAATCAATTAGAACAAGACGTCAGCTAGAAACAGATGGTGAGATGTGTATGTTCGCACTCACCATGAGTCAAACCGAACTGAAGAACATCAAAGAAGTCATGGCTGATTCTGCATGGATTGAAGCGATGCAGGAAGAACTTCACCAGTTTGATCGATTAGATGTATGGGAATTAGTCGACAGACCACTCTGCAAAAATGTCATTAACATAAAGTGGCTCTGGAAAAACAAACGTGATGAGGAGAATATTGTAATTCGCAACAAAGCTCGTCTTGTAGCTAAGGGATACAGCCAGCAGGAAGGAATCGACTTCGAAGAGTCATTTGCTCCAGTCGCTCGATTGGAAGCTGTCCGGTTATTCGTTGCGTATGCTGCACACAAATCATTTCCAGTATACCAGATGGACGTCAAGACAACATTTCTTAACGGTCCTCTGAAGGAAGAAGTGTACGTCAATCAGCCAGATGGATTCGTAGACCCACATCATCCTGACAAAGTCTATCGTCTAAAGAAGGCTTTATATGGACTCAAGCAAGCTCCAAGGGCATGGTACGATGAACTCTCCAACTTCCTGGTATCCAAAGGATTCTCAAAAGGTTCTATTGATCCAACTCTGTTCATTACTAAAAAAGGGGAAGACATATTGCTTGTGCAAATTTACGTTGATGACATTATTTTTGGTTCTACGAACCCAAAACTTTCAAAAAGGTTTGAAAAACTAATGCACAACAAGTTTGAAATGTCTATGATGGGGGAGCTAAAATTCTTTTTAGGAATTCAGATCCACCAATCCCCACGTGGTATCTTTATAAACCAAGCTAAGTATGCTCAAGAGATACTTAAAAAGCATGGTATGACCTCATGTGATAGCATTGGTACTCCAATGGCTACGAAACACCTAGATGCTGACTTGAGTGGAACTCCGGTTGACCAAATGAAATATCATAGTATGGTCGGAGCACTTATGTACCTAACAGCAAGTAGACCAGATATTGTACATGCAACATGTTATTGTGCTCGCTATCAAGCGAGACCGACTGAGAAACATCTCACTGCGGTTAAACAGATCTTTCGATACCTTAAGAATACCATTAACATGGGACTCTGGTATCCAAAGGACACCAGTTTCGAACTAACTGCTTTTTCAGATTTGGATCACGTGGGCTGTCTCGATTCACGTAAAAGTACATCTGGTGGCATACAATTTTTTGGAGGTGATTAGTTAGTCAGATGGTCGTATAAGAAGCAGGGACTGTACTTCAATATCTTCAGCAGGATGCAGAGTATGTGTCTTTATATGCGTGCTGCGCTCAAAGTTTCTTTGGTTGAGAACTCAGGTCTCTAGATATGGCTTTTCTCTTTGATAAATATTATGTATTGTGAATCAAAGGAAGCAATAAGCCATTCTAGGACAATCCGTCCAGCATTCTAGTAGCAAGCACATCGATTGTCAGATATCATTCATAAAGGAACAGTTTGGAAAAGGGTATTGTTGAATTATTATTTGTCGGAAAATGATATTACCAGTTAGCTGATCTTGTTTACTAAAGCCTTACCTGAAGATAGGGTTTTAATCTCATTTACGACCTACGGTATGAGATGTTTAACTCCAGAAGAACTGGAGGGGATTCTTGGCAAACGAATCTGCTTGATATATTAAAACATCGATTTGTAAATATTTTTTATTTTATTTTATTTTTGATTTTTATTAATATTTTTGTGAAAAAAAATACAAAAATATAAAAACCAACAAAAAGGAAATAGAAAAAAAATAAAATCTATAAAAAACAAAATATAAAATCAAAAAATTTCAAAAATACCAAAAAGAATCTTCTCGACATGTCTCTTGGATTCGATAACATTTACGTACCTAGAGGAGTAGATTAATATTGACACGGTGTGTAATGAATTTCGAGCAAGAGTTCAAACGTTTCAAAATATGTCATTTCTAAATTTTCTTTATGACTTATGTACATATCAGTGCATAACTCGGACCCGAATGTAATTGGGGAGTGTACGTTTCTAAATTTCCTATCATGTAATTTAAAAACCGCTGAAACAATTTTCAAAACAGAACTTTTTAATGTCAAAAATGTCTATATATAATTTGTGATATCCAAATTGTTTACAATATAATTTGTGGTATCTTTCTATAATAAATGGTATTTGTTAAAATTGTGTGTTCAACACTCCCTTCCATGAATAAGTTTAAAAAATTTAGGTATCAATATTTCTTAAAAATGTCATTTTCCTAAATAAATCAATTTTTGAGAGGGTGCTTTTAAAACCAAAGCCTTTTAATGTCTTTTGGGTACATCTCATAAATGTCAAATTATGTATCCAAAAACATTTCGTGAAATTAAAATGTAGAAATTATAATGTCAATTAATAATACACATTGTTCACTAAGGTATCTCACTCCGTCTTCAACATATTTGTGGTGTCATATTATTTTTGTCCTTGTAACGTCAAGTTTTAAAAATTAGTGGTATCCCACATACTATGTTGAAGGGGAGTTATCAGAAAAATAAATTCATGCAATATCATGGTATAATTTTTCTTCCCAAAGAATTTTTTATGTCATAAATTTTAATCAATTAGTATTTTAAATACTAAGAGATTTATTATTTTAAATAAGGAGAGAAAATGTGATTAAAATGTGATATAGAAGAATGTGATTTTTAAGACTCTAAGTGCAACTCTTTCGGTCATGTGCAAAACAATTTTAAATCTCGGAGCACATGTGTAGGGGGGTATTTCAAAATGTATGTATCAATGGTTTTATGGTTCGATCTATATACCCACAACCAATTAACTCACGACGTTGATGAAGTCATAAGGTGGTTAAGGTTAGGTATAAGTCCTATGATCCAACCAGAACCGGAGAGATCTACCCATGGACATTCCATAGTTAGAATAGAAGTCCTTAGGTATGATTGGAAATGAATGATATAAGGGAAGAATGTCGACTAAGGTTGAGCTAACACTGGAACAATCACAACATGGTGTTAGTGATGACGTCTTGGTAAGCATTGAAGGGGTTAAAGAATGAAAAAGAAATGTATGGATAAAGGGTGAAAATAAAGCAGCCCTCCACACACCTTAGGCAGAAACCGGGTTAATACATAATCTATCAAAATCACAATGATGATTGTTGGTATTGAAGAAAGCCGTCCTGGACCCAGTGATGCAATGCACAACCATTCCCAGCCATTCGAGTTTCTCTTAAAATAAACTTGTCTCATTTGTCACGGAGATACACACGTTATCTATTGACATCTCACTCCGAGATTGTTGATATTGAAAAGGTGGTAGTCAGCTCCAGCCTTCGATTACTAAAACCAAAGTGCACAAATCGAGCCTAGAGCCAGAAGAGATCAAATTATAAATCGCATTAGGACACAATCCATGTATAACACTTGTTGTTCACCCTTAAACAACATTTGGTATCAAAGATTCCTATGCATTATCCTTGAGATCTTGCCAGAATATTCGAAGTGATACTCTTTAGTATTCACAGTGACGAATGGAAATCCTTCTAGAGTCAACCTCAAACAGCTATGTGGTAGGTGACTTGCAAGATTCTATATGAATCGATCTTGTGCTAACTAGATATCGATTTTGGTCCAGTATATGAATTGACGACTTAATCAGAAATATAGTAACTATATGATTCACTCTTACCGTGTTGTCTGCTTTAAGACGCTCCGGTAACGAGAACGACTAGTACAGCAGCGAAACCCTGTCAAGAAGATTCATATGAATTCTATCTGATCACAGGCAGTATTTATACTGTTTATCACTAACTTTTTAAATGCAGATTTAAACGTCGGTGTTGCAACCTTGTACCAGCGAAGTCGGACTCATTGACACATGCTCATACTCAAGCTTTCAAAGTCAATCATTCAGCATCAAAATTGTTGATACTAAACTTCCTCATCATCAAAGAGCTTCAAAGTCAAATAAAGAATAGTCTATTGGGGAAGATTGTTAGCCTTATGTTTATATAAGTCAAACAAGAATGTAATCAGTATGAGTATGTCGGTCAAGAGCACAAGATGATCAAGAAAGTCAAATCAAGATGATTCAAGTCAAGGAAATGATGCAAGATTAAAGATCTCAAGAACTCATAGTCAAAAGATGAAGGCTCAAGATCAAGATCACATAAATGACACCAAAGAATGTTATCGGTCGTCTTAAGCATTAATGAACAAAGCCATTACAAACAAGAAAAGACGAAGACAAGACAAAATAAGGCAAAGCTCAAAAGTCAAATCAATTCTCCAATATTAGGAAGATAAAGCCAAATCAAGATAACCTCCATCAAGAACGTCAACATTGGGATGATCAAAGAAGACCTCAACATTAGGGGAGATTGTTAGCCTTTTTTTTTATAAATTCAAACAAGAATGTCGTTGGTCATATTTGTATTAATTAGTCTTGTATTATAATAGGCTAGTCGGGTTCAATGAGCTTGGACTTTAAGCTAATATTTTCTATGTTTCAGGCTAAAGCCCAACACAAGCCAAGCCCGGCCCAATAAGAAAAGCCAACAAGCCACTCTTGGCCTTGGACTATAAATATCACCTTCCTAGCATGTTAGGAGGGTGATGGTTACATTTGTCTCTCTTGTAATCATCCAACTCTCTTCCTTCTCTCTAGCTTTCTCTCTCTACTTTCTCTCTCTAAACTTCTTTCTCTATTCTCTTATTTGGTTCGAATAACAAGGGCTTGTTGGTTAGCTTATTGTGTTGTGATATGGATTAGTATATAAGGGATAACAATTTCTGTTAATACAAATATTCGCGCAAAAATGATATTTATATTTAATGATCTTCATGTTTTGATAATAACAAATATAATGTCATACTACGTAAAAGTTTACGTAAACAAGTTATTTAGTCGAAAGTTTACTTGACGAAAACAAATCACTTAAGGTATATGGCATTATTAAACATAGTTAATGATCAAAGAAAAATATTATCATTTGCATAAACCTTTTCTAATCAAATGATTTAACTTGACACATGTTTAATAATAAGCTAGTTATATTAATCATGTAAGACAAAATAAGATTAACCATAATTGGAAACAATCTTTCCAAATCTTCCCAAATCCAGAAAATCTTTCCTTATTTGTGATAAGAAATATTTCGTTCTAGAAAAATTTAATAAATTAGTTTTATTAAGTACAAAACAATATTTTGTATAGATTTGGGGTTAATCACAAAATGACAAATATTGTCCTAGCTCCGCCCACGGATCCACCTAATACAAGTGACAGATCCAACTTATGGTGGATCCGTGAGTCGCAT
>BQNB010124088.1:4748-19993 GCA_026074375.1 Tanacetum coccineum
GCAAACACGTACAATACTAAAAATAAATAGTACATTTATTGACATCGTCAAAGACTTGAAAACACAGGGTGTTATAACTAAAGTTAGTAAGTTAAGTCTGACAGTACTATAGTTAGTACTGGTTTAGTAAGTTAAGTCTGACAGTACTATAGTTAGTACTGGTCGTGTTTAGTTAAGTCTGTTTATGTAACAAAATAGTGATAATAGTTATCTTAGAGATATTTTAGGAGATATCGTAGGAAAGGATATGCATTATCCTTTCACACGTTTGTAAAGCCTATTAGGGTTTCCTTGGTGTATAAAAGGAATCCTACGGCATAGTGTTTTACAGATCCAAACCTAATAGAAATCAATAGCAATATACGAAGTTAGTTTTACAATTGTTCTTCTTAGTACTTGTGTTAAGATTCCGAATTAGCACATAGTATTCATAGTCATTATCTCTCTTATAGTTGATTTGGATTTATTCAAGTCAGCTATTGGCTTACAAAAGGCTAATCAAATCCAAGACTTTGGACCTACAAATAATACTACCATCATATAATGTTGGTTGAATCCGCTGAGCTTTCTTAAGATAGAATGGATTTTGATAACCAAGTGCTTGTTTGTGAGTGTCATCGTAAAAAACTTGTGGTTTTGTGAGCATATGCATTGCTTGCGTAGTTCAATACATCTTACAAATGATGTTTTCCAATTCTTTATTTTGTTATTCTAAAACAATTTCTTTGTCAATATATTTAGACTCTTTTTCTTTTGATGTTGTTTTGAAAATAGTTAAAGTTTTAGATAAAGATTCTTTTTCTTTGACATTTTTAGAAAGAGTTTCTTTAAGTGTATCGATCTCCTGCTACAAGGCCGTGAACTTTGCATTTCTCTTCAGAATTAGGTCATCCATTTGAGAATCAATTAATTTATCACGATTATTAGAATCAACATTAATTATTTGTTCAAAAATGGTGACACGTTCTTTATATCTCTCAAGCTCAGCAGTTAAGGATTCATTTACCATTTTATTTATCTGATTTTCCTTATCTAAATTAGCTACTTGATCAGTCATTTGTTCAACCAAGGATAGAACTAATAGATCATTTTATGCAAAAGAATTAGTATCCTGAATACCCGCATTTTATGATTCTTGCAGATATTGAGGATACATAATGGTATTGCTATCACTATGTATCTCATCATCAAGATAATCAACAATATGTGTTTGTTCAGAATATGGCATCTCTTGCACAACCTGATTAAGCATGTCATTCGGATAAGAATCAGTATATGGTACCTCGGAGAGGACATATGAATCACAACTTGACAGATTTGCCGTGAGAACCGCTTTACTTGAGGATAAATCATCACAGTCCGAGTCATAAGCATCCAAATCTTTAGTTTGGAAAGCAAAGTTCTGAGGGATTATATGTTGAGAAACTAGAGCTTCATCCATTTCGGGGTCTGCTAAAAATGCAAGTTGCTCTTCATCTAAAATCTGACCCGCTTCCTGAGCTTCAACTAACATCAATTTCTCCTTGAACCATGTAGTATTCCTTTGCCTCTTTGGCTGAGTACACTGTCTCGCCATATGCCATTCTCCTTGACAGTTATAACACTTCACAACTCTTGGTTGGCCAGATGCATAGTTTTCCTTTGAAGTAGTAGCAATTCCTTTGTTTCTAATTCCAGCATAACTCTGAGTTTGTCTTCCTTGAATCTGTTGAACTGTTACTCTGCCATCTTGAATGGTTGCTTGATTGCATGGATTGGAAGACATTCTGAGTTGATTGTTTGATGGTGGAAACCTTGAGGCCACAACAGACAGAAATGCTATTGCTTTGTTGATACATTCAATCGGATCTTCTCCTTGTTAAAACATAGGAACAACAAGAGTAGATTTCATTTCAAGAAATTCAACTTGAGGTTGTTGTGTTACTGAAGGTGATAAAAATGATTGTGAAGAAACTGAGTGTTGTTATGAATGGACTGGAGTATGATGTTGTTGATGATGAATCAGTGCAACATAAACTGGTATGAATTGTTGAGGAGGTGGATACATTGAAGAACCTGAATGTTATAGAAACTAAGAGGGATTGTATAAAGTCTGAGAGTTGGCAACCAATGCAAGAGGATCCGAATATCTTTCACGTGTGATACGTACTTCCTGAGCATGACATTCACGTTGACTAAGATATGCATACAACTGATCATAGTTGGTGGTATACAAACTCTTAGCTAGCTTCACATCAGTGACAAACTTGCTCCATTCCGATGGAAGAGCATTCAAAAACTTGGTGTTTACTTGGACTTGCTGCATAGTCATCCCAATAGTATACATGTCATGGATCAGCTGAGAGAGTCTCTAGTAGTACTCATATAGTGTTTCTCCTTGAACATAAGCAAACTTGTCAAAAAAATTGTACAATCTACATTAACATTCTTGGTATGAGAGTTCATTGCCTTTCATCAGTAGCTTGACCTTATCCCAAATATCCTTAGCTGTTTCTTGATGATTAACAAGTGCATACACATAAGGAGGAAGACCGTGAAGAATGATGTTTGTTGCTTGAACATCACAGTCATCTTGAAGTTGTTGTACTTCAGTGAGTTCAGATTACTTCTTAGTTCGAATCAGTCCATCTTCTTCAACAGTTGGATAGACCAATGGAACATTGTCAATTGAATCAAGCATCATCCTACCATGTTTCTTTCCTTTGATGAATAAACATATACGACTTGCCCATTAATAATACATTGATTTTTAAAGCATTGAAGGACGGTTCTCAGCTCCAGCAACAATGACGTGTTCTGTTAAAGTATTCATCTTGTTCTAATTGAAAAATGAAATGATAAAAGATTGATCGAACAGTGATAAAGGAGGATTGTGTTAAGAGTTGTTGTTGTCGGCAATTAAGATTAATGTTCCACGGGATTTTACAAATCTTTACTAAAACCGAGAAATCTAATTATTTCACGGGATTTTACAAAGTAAGACAAACCGTAGAAAATAAAATCTTTTTGTGACTGTTGTAATGTTTCGCTTGGAATATGAAAATTGGACAGAGTTTCGTCTTACACAACTACGTATTTCGCTTGAACTAACAACCTGTCATAAATCGCTTGCTAACATATTTCGCTTGAACATATTTCGTTTGACCTAAGAAAAATTAAGCAGAGTTTCGTTTCCTAGAAATGACATAAATCGCTTGAGGTCAACCTGTCATATTTTGCTTACCTACATATTTCGCTTGAATACATGTTTCGCTAGCTTCATACATATTTAGCTACCTTTAAAACATATTTCGCTAGCTTCAAAAAAACACGTATTTTTTCATAAAAAATAACTAAAAACGCACCCTTTTGATGTTTTACCTTGATTTTTCTTGCACAACTAGTTATCTTATGCCTAGATCTTGCTTAAAAACACAAACTTTAAGACTTTTAAACATAAAAATCCGGGTTTGATTTTTAAAGTACACGAAACACAAAAATAACTATAACTAATGATCTAAACAAGATATAAACGCACACAAGCTAACGATATCACCCCATGGCGACTGATACCAATTGTAGATGTATCAAATCACTCAAACAAATGAAACATGATAAGGAAAGTTTAGAGAGAGAAAGTGAAAGAGGGTTGTTACACTTTAGAGAGAGAAAGTAACTTGTATTATGTGAAACCAAATGAACAACCAACCCTCTCCAAGGTGTAGAGAGGGGTATTTATACTTACATAGGGCCAGTCACCATAAGGGTGACTTATGTTGACCCGGTTAGCTTAGTAAGTTTCCAAATATTGTTGCTATGAGCTATTCTATTACATATTGGAAGTGACTGAGTCTTTTCTTGATTTCTAACAAAGAAAAGTTCAAATCTCATCATCGTTCAAATATATGTCGACGGCATTATATTCGATTTAACTTGTCAAGACATGTGTGATGAATTTGCTAAAATCATGCATGACGAGTTCGAGATGAGCATGATGGGTGAACTTAACTTCTTCATTGGACTACAAATAAAACAAATGGAAGACGGTATCTTCTTTAATCAATCTAAATATATTAAAGAAATGCTTAGGAAGTTTGGCTTAGAAGATTCTAAACCAATGAAAACCCCCATGTCCTCCGATACGAAACTCATGAAAGATGAAGAGTGTGAGTCGGTAGATAGTACCAAGTATCGAGGCATGATAGGTAGTTTACTCTACCTAACGGCAAGTAGGCCTGATATCATGTTTAGTGTATGCCTTTGTACACGCTTCCAAGAGGATCCCAAAACCTCTCATCTTGAAGCGGTTAAGCGTATCTTCCGATACATTAAAGGAACTACGCACTTAGGATAATGGTATCCTAAGGGGACTGGCATAGAAACCATAGTATATGCCAACTCTGATCATGTGGCGGATTATGTGGACTAAAAAAGCACTAGCGGTATTTGTACGTTCGTAGGATGTTGTCTAACATCGTGGTTCTCGAAGAAACAAACCGCTCTTGCTATATCCACGACCAAAGCCGAATACGTAAGCACCGGAAAGGCATGCCAACAAGCACTATGGATGAAACAAGCTCTCATCGACTATGACATACGACTCTATGACGTCCCAATCTTGTGCGATAATAAATGCGCGATTGACCTTAGCAAAAACCCGGTGCAACACTCGCGAACTAAACACATCAAAATTCGTCACCACTTTCTTTATGATAATGTCTAGAAAGGACATATCTCTATTGAAAAAGCATCGTCCGTCAACAATATCGCCGAAAATCTCACCAAACCCCTTATACGTGAATCGTTTAACTATCTACGTCTTGGTTTAGGAATAATGGAACACATTCCATAAATCGTTCTTCTTTTCTTCTGTCTCGATTCTATTTCGTGTTCCACTCTGTGTCGTGACAACTTAATTACTTCATCCAAAGTACTTTAAGCATTTTTAATTGGCGAAATGCAAATTAAAATGTCACATCCTCTTAAAAAAATTTGTCAAAAATTCGAGTAAAAAACCTCCTCCACTGGAGGCGGCCCTCTGAATAAATCAGGCGGCCCCCATATCAATATGGGACCGCCACCAGACGAACACTTATGCCTGTCACTCCCTTTTTCTTGAACACAAAACCAAACACCCTCTTCCTTTCTAACTATAGCGACGAAACAACCCAAAAACCATCCAAACCTTAAAATCAACCACTAAAACACAAATTGAAGATTAAACCAACACCAATAATCAATCCTAACATCACAAAGATCATCAATTGTAAGTCATTTCATCTATTTTCTTTCAAATTTATGGCTAGGGTTCATGTTGAACAAAAATTCAAAATTGCGGATTTCTCATTTTTCTTTTAATTATGTGCAGTAGGACTGTAACAACACAATGTATAACTATTATGCTTCCGTAGACATATGATTTGCATAATTGAGAGTGTTTCTTAAAATTTTTAATATGAACAAAAACGCCAATTTTCTTTTGAAATTACTCACGTTAGGAATACCATAAAAATGTTTTTATGCATTGTTAATACACTCAAAAAATGTTTTTGCATACATGCATAATGATCTCATGAACAAAAGTCAAAGTACATAATTCATATGTATTTTTTGACATGTTTGGATGAGCAAAATTGAACTAAGGAGTGTTTGGGTTAACTCATAGATATTTGATTTAGAGTCGAGTTAGCCACAACTCTACATTTGTTGCATATAGGCACACACTAGGAACCCGTCTGGAAGAAAATCTAAAATAACACATGCTAAAAAAAATTATTTAGGTAAAGAAGATGGATACAATTGATGAATGAATTCTCACAACAGAAATCTCTACACAATATTTTCTTAAAGAATGTCATCTTCAAAAATATCAAATCGACCAATTCATGAAGGAAGAATTGTTGACACAACATTCGATTCTAAAAATAACTTGGAAGTAATTCTTCATAACATAGGAGTTAGTCCTTTTCTCTACTTAAATGGTAATTTTTATCCAAAATTCATAATCGAATTCTATCAAAATTTCAAACTTGTTTTGGTCGATGATCTTTGGATCATTCTATTCGAAATAAATGGAAAACATGTTGGTGCATCATTTCAGGATTTTAAAACATTACTTAATATTCCTTTTCAAGGACATTGTTTCTATAACAATGAATGGTCTCTTAAATCAATTAACCAACACAACGCTACTCCAACAAATGATCCTCTCTATACTAAACTAATTCATCCAACATCAATCATATACAATATAACCAAAAAACATCTCAACAGATTCAAGTTTACAGTCGAGGATCCATGCAATATCTTCGTTGAAGAGATATGTCCTTATCTAAAAACGACACATATCCTTATTCATGTTAACATTATATGTACCGTTGATATTGACAAAGACCTCTTGTCAGCTTGTGAAGCCTATATGCTCTTTTGCATCTCTTCA
Organism: Tanacetum coccineum; assembly: GCA_026074375.1. Lineage (NCBI taxonomy): Eukaryota > Viridiplantae > Streptophyta > Magnoliopsida > Asterales > Asteraceae > Tanacetum > Tanacetum coccineum. The sequence continues at coordinate 11,167 of BQNB010124088.1, forward strand.
TCTACACCTTTCAATTTCTCTTATTTCATAATCAATCGAATAGACGACTTCAAACATCGATCCAATGGCATCCTGCCATACGGACTCTTACTGTCAAAATTCATCGACAAACTAACCGGATTATCTCCAAATAATCATAAATTCGTTTCTTACCCAATAAAAATGAATACTCTATCCAATATCTCAAATGATGAAATTCCGAAAGACGTTCGATGTGCTCATCATGACCATCGTAAGTAAATTTGAATGTTGCATATAAATCGAGTGTAACACGATTACACGTTAGGACAACATTGTCTGTAAGATTAAACTAGATATTATTATGATATATTATAGTACTGTATAACTTCTCTTTACTATATCCTATGCCTCTTATAGCTAAATATGTATGGTATAAATTGCATGATAAGATTAGGATAGATTATCTATTTTGTTTGGCATTTGACTAAACTAGTTGATTCTTGGGAAATAGGAGTTGTTGAAACACAACCCTCTCTAGCCTTATTTTATGCACAAAGTAGAAAACAAAGAATTCTGGGAAAATTTTGTAACCCCTAAAACGTCCCCCAATACATGTGGCGGCCCCCCAATATATCTGGGACCGCCTATTGTTTACGGGGCCCTGATAGCAGGGTCATGGAACTTTAGACTGTTCTCTCTTTTTCTGTATCTTTGACCATCCTCACACTAGACCTTGCTGGACTGTCTCTGTTTAGCCAAACACTTCTTAGAATCTCCATATCCTAACACCATGCTTTTCAAAATCTTTCTTTTATAAACTCATCATCCTTCTCATTCACATTCATTATACTTGATGTGTCGTTGTGTAGGTGTTATTTTATGTATCAAGTTTTACTATTTATTTTATGCCGACCATACCTAAAATCAATACTTTAATGGGCAGTGTACCCGATCAATTGTAGTTTCGTTGGTAAGTAGGGTGTCGATCACTGAGAGCGAGAGCGTTAACTCCTAATTCTATCAGTATTTTAGTTATCTATGTTAATACTAAATTAATCCAATTTATGTTAAACCTAAGTTAAACCTAAACTAATGATAAGGGAGGTTCAGCCTAAGAGACTGACACGAGTTTGGATATCTAAGCTAAGGTTTTGATGACAAGCAAAGCAATAAACACACACAAGAAGAAGAACAGTCGAAAAATAATGTAAGGAAAATGTATCAACCATGAATAATCCGATAAAATGCAGGTTTGTTTAATAGTCTCGAAGGGCAAATCATTCCTAGACTTAGGTGGTACTTCTTTCTAAGACTTAGACACGTTAATCCTGTCACAATTAGACTTATCCGCATAAAGCATCCTTATGTTGATTATAATCTATCTTAGGATCTAAGTAATGGTGCTCTTACAACCCTAGCTCATCGAGACTTTAACCACTTATTGCTTAACGGCGATTTATATACTAGTAGTCCAATGTCTGAGTCCTTACCAATGGAATAAGAACGTACTCGTTGATACCAATGTCACCTTATGGCTCAACTAAGCTCACTAATCTAAAGGCAAAGATAAGTCAATATTTGTGATCCTATGATTCTAGATATATAAATTGCTATATAGAGAGCTATCCCGGACTCTTAGCCTACGCCCAAACAACACCGAAGTTGCAGCGCATTAAATATGTAGGACTAGACCCAGTTGAATGATAGGTCGCATACTTAAGCACATAAACGAATATAAATTGATAAACATAAACAACAATCAACGATAAATTAAGCAATCGAGATAAAGAAACCAAACATTAGATCTTCATAAACATAGCTGATACCTAAAGGTATCAGCCGATAGTCATTGTAAAAATACACACGGTTTAATATATGAACGATTAAAATAAAGAAACCTCAATCGAACGCGTATTCGGTTGTGCGAAGATTACAAGAGTTTTCCTATGATCATAAGGCTCTTTTCTGACCTTCTATGCTCCTTTATTCGTATCTTGGTCGACTTGGTGGTTTAGGGATTCACTTGCATACATAAAACTGAGTTTAGGATCGTCTATTTATAAAGTCTGGTAGTCGGTTCGATACGTCGTGTCGGGCGATGTGGGATACGACGTATTGGGCTTTCTTGGAGTAAGGACCACGTTTGATATCTTCTAGAATCTCCGTGTATAATAATCCTTGGATACGGCGTATAGAGGCTTCTGGATACAGCGTATTAGTCTTTATTTCTTCGTGGTTTCTTGTGAAGTGTAGGCACAGATACGCCGTATCTTCTTGATGGATATGGCGTATTGGGTAAATCCAGTTTGTTCTTCTTTATTGAACAAAGTATTACATACGGCGTATCATTGATGTGGATACAGCGTATTCTTCAAAGTCAGGCAATGGTCTTTTGATTCGTCAATGTCTTGGATACGCCGTATAGGTCTAGAATAATACGGCGTGTTTGTTGTCAGGTCAATAGACTTTCTTGAACTCTGCGTTTATTATAACAACCCGAAATTTTCATCAAAACAAAATCAACCTATTTTATTATGATCACATTTGTACGGAGAAATTTTTCGCTTTATTACATTCTATTATATAACATTGTTTGTATAGCAAACTTGTAACATCCGAGAATTTTCGAAATTTTGAATGACGATTTCAATCTTTGACTTTTATGGTCTGGCTTGACTTATATGAACGACCATCTAAAGCACGTTTTCGTTATTCTGACTCTAAAGCAATTTGATGTAAAACGACATTCCTGACAACTTTTTAGTTTTGATCGAGACCCGAAAACAGTCAGAAGGTGACTGAAATGCCCTCGCAAGATTTTAGAAACACAAAAATAATTAAATTATATTTAATTATCACGTTTTATTAAATAAAAATATTTAATAAAATACTTAGCAATTTAATTAAAAGCGTTTGTTGAAAACGCGAATATTCGAGTTGAAATCCATTTTTCATTTCTATTTCAGACAAGGCGTAACCGGTTCACAAAATAAATAACAGATATTTTATTAAATGTTATAAAATATTTATGAAATATTATCAAATGAATACTCATTTTTATCAGAAAAATGATTTGGAAAACAACGGCGCAAGTTTCGCGCGTTGAATCATTAGTTAAGTCGCCCAAACGAGTCTCGAACCGCTTTTTATCAAAAGTATATTAAAAAGTTACACTTTTTACCCTACACTATAAAGGACTTGACACTTTCTTTAAAACTTTTAATATATATATAAAAGTTTATATCATTTTATTTCATTTTAACAATATAAACACACACACACTCTCCTCTTCCTTCTCTCCCCAAATCCGGCAGCCACCTCCGGCCACCGTCACTGCCGCCGTGCCGCCACCGGAAAACTTTTCCGGTGACTTCATCCGGCGAACCCAAAAAATATTAAAAAAAAGATAGATCCGTCCCGGATCTATCCGATCCCCACCACCACGCGCTGCCACCACTGCTGCCGCCACACCGATGCACCACCTCTACCACGTCGCCATCAACACCGCCACCACAACCACGACCCACAAGGGTGCGTTCGGTTTGACAGAAAACCCAAAAAGGGTGCGTCCGTTTTGTGGTTAAACAACACAAGGGTGTTGGTTCGATGGCTTAGCAGTAGGGTGCGCATGGTTTGTCCTCAGCCCCGAAAAGGGTGTCGGGTTTAGTTCTATAACAAAAAGGGTACTTTGGTTTTTGCACCGGTAAGGGTGCGTTTGGTTGTAAAACCACCCGAAAAGGGTACGTTTGTTGTAGGACAGCCACAACCCGAAGAGGGTGCGTCCGGTTTTGGGTTAACAGCAAGGGGGTTTTGGTTTGGCTGTGTAAGCGACCATAGGTAGCGTTTGGTTTAGTAATAACCTGAAAGGGGGCGTTTGTTTTGGGTGGCAGCCACCCGATTAGGGTGCGGTTGGCTTAACAGCCACCACGAGGGTAGGTTTGGTTTGGTTAAAATCGATTAGGGTGCGCGTGGTTTATTTGGCAGCAGCAAGGGCTGCGTGTGGTCTCATTACTCACCAAGAAGGGTGCGTTTGGTAATAAAAACAGCCACAAGGCCGTTTGGTGGAGGGTGTAACAGCCGCAAGGGCTGTTTGGTCTAAAGGGACGCGTTTGGTTTAGTAGCAGTCGTAGGGTGCGTTTGGATTTGGGTTTACCAAAAATTAGGGTGCGTTTGGTTGGTGGTGTAGCACGAAAGAGTGTGTTTGGTTTTGTTTCCACCAAATGGGTGCGTTTGGGTTTGTGAGTTAACAACCGACGAGGGTGTGTCGGGTTGGCTGTCAAACAGCCAGGACAGCCTGGGGGTTTGTTTGGTTTGATAATCAGACACAAAAGGGTGCGTTTTGTTTTGCACCATAAATATATTAATTGTTTCATTTATTATCAATTTAATGTATATGTGATGAAATCTGTTTAAACTTGCGACGTCTAAGTAAAATGTGATATTAATATTTAAAACGGGATTGATAATAATGTATAAGCGATACTAGATATAGTTTAGACGAGTTTTGAACTAAAAACGGACTTTGGCGCGTTTTGTAACGAATAATTAAGAGCAGAAAACGGAACATGGGATTCGGGATTCGAGATTTTGAAAAGTCAGACTTTAGTTTACAAAATATAACAAATTATATTTTTACGGACGTTTTGATATAAAACGGGACTTTTAACTCTCAATAACGAAGAAACTGGAGTGAAATCGGAATATACACTTTAATAGAAATATATGTTATTTTAATATATATTAAATCTGACAGACTTATTAATTAAAGGATTTGAGCACTTTCGAGTCCGTTTCAGCCTTCCGGCGAAACACGAAAGTTGTTCGTAATGACGTTTTACTTTGCCGCGAGGATTGTCAGTTTTAAAATTAAGACATAGCGGGTCAAAACTAAAGGTCGGTTGATTTATTATTTCAATTAATTATTTTAAGAACATTGTTCGGTCCTAAAAACGAAGAGTCTAAAAATAGTAACTTTCGGTAAATATTTGACATAAGCTATGATTGGACGGAAAATAGTATGTATTCATATAATATACTAAGGGTTAAGGTTTAAAGACGCGCAAGTGGATTTCTCATCACATGTATATATGTATGTATACATATTAAAATATGTATGATTTCGTCGTTACGATGTACGCATCGCTGATCGTATTTAATACGTGTATTATAATAGAGCGACACAAAAGGGGTCGTGGCCGAGATCGTTGCAGATTCGGTTGTGATTTATTTGGATTATTTGATCGTGGTCTTTGATCAAGGTGAGTTTAATAGCTCCCCCTGGTTTTACTCTTTTTACATATATTTGGGTGAGAACATGATTGTTTGCCAAATGCGGTTACTTGGTTGATTTACAAATGTTTGCATACTCATTTACATAATTCGTTATGGGATACATTATTTGACTTCATTTTTGGTCACAAATACATACTTTACATTCGAAATGATTGTCGGATTACGATTGGATTGGCGCCTGCGGGGCCAACAATCATTACTGCCCGGGTGTTCTTGGAGGGAACACCCATGAGGGGAACACATTATTTTAAATCACTGCCCGGGTGTTCTTGGAGGGGACACTTGTGATGGGTACATACAAGTCTACGTCACAGCGTCATGAACTGTAAACACTTGGAGTGAGCGCGAATGTTTATAAAATAGATCTATTTGGGATTGATAATCCCCGTTCGGGTGATTCGCTATCACTCGGCAAACGAACGTTATAGCATGTTGTCTGCGCGCATGTTATGAAATAGATCTATTCGGGATTGACAACCCCCGTTCGGGTGATTAGCTATCACTGGGAACGAACGTTATAACATGTCGGATCACGTTGGGACTACAGGGCCCCCAACAAATACATATGAATTCTTACTTTTATTATTAGCTTCAGTTTCATGAGCTTAGAGTAATCGTAAACATTGTTTTATACTCACATGGATATTTACGTTGCCTTGAATAAAGTGGCAATACATACTTGAAACATTTTGGTGACATTAAATTGGTCATGCATTCTTTATAAATCTTTGGGATTTTTACATGGTACTGTGATGATACAGTGGACAAATACATTCAGTTGAAACTTACATTCATATTTAAACTAATCTATGAACTCACCAACTTTAATGTTGACACTTTTAAGCATGTTTTTCTCAGGTGAATTAGATGCTTGGATTATTTGATGTGCATTGGAGTCTTTACATTCAAGTTTTTCATGGTGATGCAATTATGGGACAACTATTATTTTGATTTCAGAAAATCAACGAGATTGTTTTACAAACGACACATTTAGAGGTCGTTCTCTTGTATCTAGCGCTGTGTATTATGAAGTAGCACCCCATGTGGTATTCCGCTGCGTTGTATGATTTTTGGGGGTGTTACAGATTGGTATCAGAGCACTGGTTATAGAGAACTAGGTTGCATATTTTACCCTAGACTATAACCGTTTTCACAAACATTGCATCACATCAAACATTTTCAAAGTGCATACACGCTACTTGCTTATGTGCTTACATTACGTGCTGCATTAAGTGCTTACGTGACATACATATATGTCCACTCCTCTGCACCTCAACTCCTCCCCCCACCCCACGCCCACAGGATCCATTATGGAACGCTTTGTCAGTACGCAACACTAGATACGAGCTCACCTAACACGGCCATAAATTTTACCGGGACTCTTTTCACACATTTTAGAGCTATAAGTTGACATCCTCTCTATCCCTTGCGGTCCCCCCTCTCTCCGATACTCAGCAGCACCCACCTCATCCCTCCCCCCCGTCGCCCCCCCATCCCCTCCCACCCTCCCACGACCCTCCTCTCTCCGCCCCCCACCCCCTACTCACACCCACACCCGTGCCAAATAAGCCGTACCCCCACTACAACTGTCGCTTCGCTCTAACTATAATGTCCCGTCTTAGCCCACATGATCTACAATCTGGATCCATGCGCCAACGCTAATACTCCTCACTTACGTGCTCACAATATAATAGTCAATCCTATTACGGTGATCTAATCACTATCCTCATCTTGATTCATTCCTAGATATGGGAGTAATATACTGGCCCTCTCAGAAACCCCGACAGTCCCCTCCCGGACCCGGCTCTTGATCTCCCTCCCCAGCTGATTTAAAAAAACCCCTGTAACTGATTACCGACCTCTCTTCAACCACCCTGAACTACATGAAACTTGAAATTAATTTTAGCAACGCTCATCAACAACATAATAATTATGCTCATCTCACGCAATCAATAATGGAGAAGAGCCTGACCAGGATGATCTAATGATTTAAAAAAACGTAAATTGATTGCTTCTCTAACTGAACAAATGAAACTTGAAATTAATAGAAGCAAACAACATAATAAGTCATTAGAATCATCAAACAAATCTTTAAGAGAAGCAAACACATTCTTACAAAGTGAGCTTACGAGGTACCAAGATATTGATTTTGTGAAAAATGCTCGTGAACAATGTGCAACAGCTAATGGTTTATTAAAAGAACAACAAGTCAAAATTGAACAATCTCTTAGAGAATATACTGCACACATATTGAATTTGAATAACAAGATTTCAGAAATGGAAAACGAGTTGTCTGCACATAAATGAACAATTTCCACAATCTCATTTCAAAAGGATGAGCAAGAAAAATCCTTCAAAATTCATGAAGAAAAAGAAATTGACAAAGTCATTTGTTTGGAAAATCAAGTAAACGTTTTAAATGACATTGTATATAAAAGAGGTCAATCAGTTTAAATGATGATTATGCTTAATTGAAATTGTAAAACAAATTTTGTCAAACCAGAGTACTTTAAGAAAGCTCAAAGTACGAATCCTTGTCTATATGATATAGGATGCTATAATGATAATCTTGCATTAATGTTAAATCCTGGTTCTGACAAAATGATTCGTCCTGCCCAAGAAAGTCGATCTAAACTAAGTGATTTAATCAGACCATTTGACTACAAGAACTTAAATAACCTTTATGATTTGTTTGTTCCTCAGTGTGAAAAGACTGCTGAACAAAAGTATTTTTCAAATAAACAAAAAGAATATTATACACCTGAAAAGGATGCTCATACAAATTAGGTTGTTATAAAGAAAATGATTTTGTTAGAAACACGACTGAATGAAACTCTTCCATTGTCTAAAAATGTAAAAGTTGTGAACAATTTGATTTTATAAAACAAGATGTTCAGTCTTTCCATGATTGGCTTAGATATTGTTTCGAAATAATAAATGACAAATATTAGAATATTCCAGTCACTCCTAAAATGAAAACTATCATTGAACATAAACTGCATCCTACAGCTAAATGTTTATCCACTGCTGTTTTTGATTTTCATAATGCTTTGTCACAAGAAATGGTTGAAGATTTGAAATACTTTAAATCTCTTGAAAATGAAGTCGAATCTCTTAAAAGTCAACTTGAAACTCAAAAGACACAATTTTCAAACGAAATCGATTGACTTTCCAGGGAATATTACTATGTTGATCATATGAATGCTATACTTGGTGTGTATACTAAACTTGATGAATTCACTAATTTGCAATGTAATTATTTGGATAAAAATCAAAGAATGTGAATGCCTTGAGTCTGAGCTTTCCAAACAGCCCATAAATATTTCAAATCAATTTTTAGAATCTGAAAATATTTGTCTCAAAAAGACCGTAGCCCAATTTCAAAAAGATTTTTCAAAAATAGAAGCACATTGCGTTGCTATTAAACTTAAACACCCAAATCATTTTTCAAAACGGGTCAACATGGTCATGTTTTAAAAGACATAGATGAAATTGAAACTATCAACATCGAATTGGAATATAGTGTGGCTAAGTTACTTCAAGAAAATGAGATTTTGCATAAGGAAAATGAAAC
>BQNB010124089.1:0-19993 GCA_026074375.1 Tanacetum coccineum
TGGAGGAACTGAATGATATCCCTTATCTGATCCAGACTTATCAGGTAAATTAACAAAACTTTCTACTGGAAGAGAAGCTGCAGTAGTTGCATCATATCCTAGTCCTATTTTAAACTTGTCAATTACTTGACTTTCCAGTATGTTATTTAAAGACTTGGATAAATTTTGAAACTTCTCTAATGTTTGTTTAACTAATCTCTTTCTTTTTCTGCTTTTCCCAAATTCATTTTGTATTCATTTAAGGCATTATCTCTTAGTCTAACTTCAAGTTTTAAAACATTTATGCTCTCTTCAAACACAACCTCATTTTTCTTATAGTGAGCTAGTCAAGCTTCTACTAATTCTAAACCTGCTTTATAAGATACTAAATTAAATTGAGACTTTTTGTAATCAGAAGACAAACTATCATATTGTTCTTTAAGAGAGTAGCATAAGCTTTTACACATGATGTAGAACAAGAATCTACCTTAGAATCTGAACTAGAAGAACTTCCTAGAGATATATGTGCCATTAATACATAGTTTGTAGGATGCTCTTCTTCAGCTTGGTAGCTCCAATCATACCCTCTAATTCTATCTTGAGCAACCAAGGCATTTTTAGTGGGAGTTTCCACTTATTATTCTTATTTCCTCTTTTCTCCTGATTCCTTGGAAGTCTACATTCTCTTGCAAAGTGACAATATTTATGACAATTGTACTTAATCTTGTAAGTTCAAGTTCATATTTTCTTTAGTTTTGTTGTAAGTATCCAAACTGATGGTTTTAATTTCCACTTTGTTCCTCCAGATCAAAGCATGAGTCTTCCATTCAGATGGAAGACTTCTTAACAGTTTTCAGTTCATGTCTTCTTGTGAAATAACTTCACCTTGAATCTCCAACTAACTAATAAGTTTTTGTAACCTTTCAAAAGTTTGATCCATTATTTCTAAACTTGATCCTGCAAAGTTCTCATATTGTTGCTTGAGTAGTGTCCTCTGAACTTTCTTAGAATCCTTGTTTCCTCCATACCTCTTCTCTATGGCTTCCATGAGCAATTTTGCATCCTTATATGAATGGAACTTCAGTTGATATTTATTAGGGAGTGCCATCAATAGAGTTTCTCTAGCTTTTATCTCTTTCCTCTGTATTGTTTTTCTTCTGCAGTTAGTAGGTTCATATTTCCTGCTCAGATTCTCTACTTTTTCTCTTTTAGCACTTTGGTACCATTCAGAAATTAACTTCCCAGTGGGAAGAGTAATCAGGCATGAAAAAAAGTATTGTTGCTTTCACCATTAACTAGAGATCATAATCCCCTGGGTTATGGATAGGGAGTTTTGCAGTCAGAGTTGTAGAAGTAGTTCCTGCCTCCATCTTATCACTAAGAAATAGATCTAGTATATATTGTTTGTTTCTTCTTATTCAAAGCTTCACAAAAACTCTGATACCACTTGTTGATCCCAATAAATAGATTTTTAAATCCTTAGCTTGATGTAAGGTTTAGTATCCTTAAATAAATCCAAAGTACTAAAAATGAAACTTTTTGTATATGATATAAACTATGCAAAATCTAGTTTATACCACTAAGAAGAATAACAGCAATGTATGTTTGACAAACAGAAAATATAACCAAATCAATAAGCTCCAATATATTAATACGAACACTCTTTGATAGTGTTAGGGTTTACAACCTTGAAGCTATGGATACTATAAAAGACTGATATGGTGTGTTCCTAATGCCAAAACCTAGGATCTCCTTTTATACACCAAGGAGTCCTTTACAAGATAACTACAAATCTTTTAAACTTCTAAAAGATATCAACATATCTCCTAATTATATAAGATATACATAGAATAAGTCCATACATATCATAAAACGTGTTTATCTCTTCATCAGTACTAATCTTCATGTAGCAGTATTAAGTTTCTCTTCAATAGTATTAAGTTAGTACTGGCAGTACTAACTTTTACTCTAGCAGTACTAACCAGTTAGTACTGGTAGTTATAATCTGAGCAGTACAACTTTTTAACTTGGCTGTACTAAATTGAACTAGCAGTATAAACTTTGTAGAAGTCATTAATTCCCAACAATATTCGTCTTCTAAATAGATATATCTTCAATACGGGGTATAGGCTAGCAGTGGATACGCCGTATAAGTCTTCAAATATTCATGATATCTTTGGTGAAGTTAAGGCACGGATACGCCGTATCTTCCTTACTGGATACGGTGTATAAGTCTTCAGGGACAGATTCTTTAAATGTCTTCATTTAAGCTCCAAAATATGCGCCTTTGAGCTAATTCTATACCAAGTGCTCCATAATTACTGCAAAACTAAATATAAGCGATTAAATACCAATTCTTGTAATAATCATATCAAATAAGTTCATAAACATGGGATAAATAATGCTAATTTGATGTATGTTTTAGACGTCATCAATAAGTCACCACCATTCATGTCAATCTAAAAATAAAACATTACCTAATTACCTTATGCACATTAACAATTCTTTTCATTAGGTTATTTCTAATGATTCCAGCAGTTAACGATAGGTTTATCCTCCTTCTACAAGTTGTCTGTTAGCATTCACACATGTTGTTCATAACAAACATCCCTTAGTTGTGCTCTTCCTACAAGATAAATTCATAAAATTTAAATTGTTTCAAGACAAGTTCAATTGAAGCAATACAATTTCAATGTACAAGTAATTATACCAAAAAATAAGACCTAGACAAGCGTTGGGAAGCAATCTTTTTCAAACATTCATAAGCTTTTTTATTAAAATCTTTAGGTTTATCCATGGCTTATCAAACCTCTACATGAGTTGTAGTATGTATTTTACATCTCATAACATACTCCTTGTACAATTGATTTCCATGACGCGTCATATTGTCATAATGTGCTTAAGGCAAAAAACCTGATGCTCATCCACTAGAATGTCTCTGCCCACTTGTTGGTATGATACCCTAAGATAGTTGAAATTCAAAACAAGTTCAATTAATATTGTTGAAATATAAAAATAGTTGAAATATAAAATAAGATTTATAGAAACCATACCTTTTGCCTATCTAATATAAAAGAAAATTTTAAGTTTATGAAAAGCTCTAAGTGTAATACCCGCCCCGAGGGGCATCGGATTGCTCAGCGGAAACTAGCAATTTGGTGTTACTAAATAGCATCCTTTACCACGAATATAGAAAACGACCTAAAAAGACGTTTTAAACCAGTGTGTTCCATAATTATTCAGAGTTAAAATGCGTTAGGTCCCCACAGAATCGTAACCTCAACCATACAGTATTTGAAAGACAATTGTTCAAATAAAAGACATTGTTTTAAACATAACACAAGACATTGTTTTTGAAAGACCAGAACACACAAGTAGCCTTTCCTTTAATTCAATCACCATACATGCACGACACCTCCACGCCATCGTTGCCTTCAGCCTTGATTACATAGGATAAAACATGTTTAACGTCAAACAACAAAGTTGAGTTGAAATTAGAGAGTTTAAGAACATCCGTAAGTAAAGTCTTTGAACCATAATTAGTTCTCTGGGAAAACAAGTAACAAATGCAATGTATTAGAAACTTCTTTGCTTTGCGCATTAAGCTACATGCACCGAACGTTAACAATACATATGGCTTTCATATGTTTTAGCGCCTAAAACTTGGTATGATTGTCCATATACCTTCTATATTTTCTAATAACAAAATGTCAGTTGGACGGGTGTTCACAAGGGATTTTTAATCCCCGGACAAGGCTGTCAAAAACCAATTAGATCAATTTAATGCATTATATTAGGGTCACCCATTATAGGCGATTGACGATTCATGAATTAAGGGACTTTGACAATAGCAACTTATGCGAAAACAATCTCATATCAGGCCTAGCATACCATAAATCATATGTGTTTGATTTTATAAAACAAACATGTATCCCCCTCGCGGTTTTAAAACATTTAAAATAGTTCAAAAGCAAGGCTATGAACTCACCTTAAGTAAAAGATCCAAATCAATCAATCAACAAGCACAATAAGTTTCATGTCTCAACCGCGACCTATATAATACATATATGATGGTATGTGACTAATAGTATATTAAATCATATAATGTATATATGTATTACTATTAAGTATATATAATCATATACTAAAATCTTCAAGTGTGACGCAAAACATTTCGCTTGACATATTCATCAATTATTACAACTTTTCTTACAAAGTTTCCATTTTTAGAAAGTTGCCGAAAGTAAGGATAATATAATCCAAACTTAGCATTTCATCTTAATTTAACTAACATTATGAACCCTTTACTTGTTATAACTATATTCAAAAGTATACGCAAGTTTGACTTTCAAAAGTCAAACTTCGTAGTTAACTTTTTACCCCAAAATGACTCAAACTTGACTTGGCCGTAAAATCTTTGTTTTTAGGAGTTACAAGGCCCACCTTATATCAAAACAGACCTTAGAATATCCTTTATCATATACAAATGCCTAATTTAGATTTAAAGAATTTCTCGACACGCTATGACTAAGTCAAACTTTCTGGTCAACAAAAGTCAACACAAAGTCATACAAAAACTCATTTTTGTCAAATTCCAATTATTCCAACATGCTTAACTAGCCTAAAAACATGTACTAAAACTATCAAACATGTGTTCATACTTGTAACACTTTCAAATCAATTTTGCACCTGAATCATCTAGCTACAATTACATATATGCAATAATCATCTAATTAATCAAACAAGAAACATAAACAAGTGCTCACAAAGCTAGAACAAAGCTTGACTATGGCTTCCCCTTTAACCTTAAGATCGGACGAACCACAAAGACCAACCAAACAAACTTTTCAAACCAAACCACTTCAATATAACACTAATCTACCACCTTGAAACACTTCCTTATACACCAAATCAAGAGAAATTAACCAAAAACCCAACTTTCAAAATACTCATTGCATGTAAAGTTTTCTTAGTGGGATTTGTAGAGGATTAAACAAGGATTAATATGGTATAATAGGATTATAATGCATGTAAGTAACAAATTTGATATAGCAATGTTTGTGTGTATGTGTGTGACTTCGAACGGACAAGGGGGGAAGAAACAAGAAAAATGAAATTTGGAAAAGAAATGAAGTGTGTGATATATGCTTGTATTTATAGAAATAAACTTTGGGCATTTGGCAACTTTAACCCCTCCTTTCATAAGTCCTTGCAAATTTAGTACAAAATGGTTATTTTTTTGTTACTTAGCCGACCAAACATGGGTAACATCACGTTAGTAACTATTTTAAATCTGTCCCACTAAATATAGTTTAAAACCTTCATTAAAACGTTAAATCTCCTAAAACACGACCTTTAAACATGGTTTTTACAAAAACTCGGGGAAACGACGTAAAATACAAAAATGACATATTTACGCTCTCGGAGCATAAAATATATTTTTTTTGACTTTCTTAAACACTAAAGACAAACAGAAATTAAATCACGGAATGACATTACCCTATAAATGGAAAATCTCATCAACCCTTATATAATGTAAACGGCTATGATTATCTACGCAATTAAAATATAAACATCTTAGCTAATGATTTGGACGTTGGACCTGAAACTCAGGTGTTGTTACTTTTCCCATCCTTTAGGGGAGTGATGTCTTGACACTCAGCTCGTCTCATCACTCTCTCCGCTCTTGTCTTTTACTTGTAATGAATGACGGGTACTTCGTCTTAATCTAATTCCTCACGCTCCCAAGTTAAATACTCTGGACCTCTTTGCAAAGTGTCCAACGACTTTAACTATAGGTATCTGACTATGCTTAAGTCGCTTAACCTCTTCTATCAACATTCTCTACAGATGCCTCTATCATATGCACTTATCATCAAGTTAGATATCTCCTTACATTTAGGACAACAATACTTCACCTTTTTAGATACTTTTTGAGTTCGAAAACATGAAAATACTATTGAATCCCCTTCTAATCTTCAGGAAACTGTAATGTAAAGCCATATTGGACCAATTCTGCCAAAACCTTGAATGGACTGTATAATTGTGGACTTATTTTTTTGCTCTTTCCCAAAACGCACAGCGCCCTTCCATAGCGATACTAAGTAATACCATATCACCAACTTCAAACTCCAAGGCTTAAGTCTCTTATCTGCATAACTCTTCTGGCAACTACGAGCAGCTAACAAACGATTCTTAATCTGGACAATCTTCTCAGTCGTATTATGGATCAACTCTGTACTGGTGAGTTAGCTATCCCCAACCTCACTCCAACATACAAGCGATCTACATTTTCTTTCGTATATAGCTTCATATGGTGCAGCTTTAATACTTGCATGATAACTATTATTATACGAGAACTCGACCAATGGTAGATGGCGATCCCAACTACTTTCGAAGTCAATCACGTAGGCATTCAACATATCTTCCAATGTTTGTATTGTCCTCGTACTCTGACCATTTGTTTGAGGGTGGTAAGCAGTACTCACATCCAAATTAGTCCCCAACACTTCCTGAAGTGATCTCCAGAAATTAGACATAAAATGGCTATCTCGATCCAAAATAATCAAAACATGTACACCATGCCTACACACTATTTCCTTCAAATACAGTCGCATGACTTTCTCCATACTATCTTGTTTCCTATATAAGGCAGCGAATAATAAAGCTGATTTGGTCAGTCAAGTCGACAATAAAACCCAAATGTATTCATACCCACTTGGCATTCTTGGCTAGTTGTTTGCTCATAAAATCTTATAGTATTTTTTTCCCCTTTGTTAACAGAAATCTCTGGTTGTTGCAGCAACCCAAATGGTTTCTAATGCTCATCTTTAACTTTTGCACAAGTTAAACACTTACTAACATATGTAGCGATATTAGTTTTCATATTCGGCTACCAATACAACAACTTCAAATCTTGATACATCTTATCCGATCCCAGATGGATAGAATACTTGGACTTATGCGACTCATGCTTAACCAAATCCCTCAATCCATCGTTTTCACGGTTAACCTAACACGATCTCTAAATAACGTGTTTCATCGCGGTCAAAACTCGAATTTTCGGCCTCACATACTTTTCTCTTCATCGCTTACTTCTGAGCTTCACGAATCTTTCTTAGCGTAAATTGTTGGCTGAACATTCATCATTAAAAGCTCTGTACACGTAATGGCTTATCCCGTTCCTTACTATTATGGGGTCAGCACATATCATTTCCTTTTTTCTAGATGATACCTATTCACACTAATATATCACCTCAACAAACAGTCAATCCTCCTTCGTTGTTCAAGTTTCAAACTCATTTCTTTTTAGGATATATTGGAGGCTCTTTTGGTCAGTGTGAAAACACATTTTCATTCCATATAAAATAATGTCTCCATAAATCTAAGAGCGAATTAAGGGCTTCTAATCCAAATCATGAGTTACGTGTATTTTCCTTCATAGGCTTCAATTACCTAGAAGCCTACGCTTATCAACCTTTTTCTCTTTGCATCATCTCGGCTCCATACCCTTATGAGATGCATCACAATACACCATGATAATATGTCCGTTCCCTCATGTAACGCTAAGACGGTGCATACACAACTTTGCTTCATCATTGAAAGCTTATTATTCTTTATTCCCTATTCGTGTACTTTTATTTTTCTAAGTCATTTAGTTAGTTGCTCTAGAAATCAAGAAAATCCTTTCAATAAAACCTTTGATAATAGCCCGCCAATCAAAGAAATTATCTCCCACCCCCCCCCCCCACCCCACCCCCCCCACTCCGTTTGGCATCGTCAGTTGCAGCCCAAACTCTTATAATAGCCTCGATCTTGGCAGGATCAACATGAACACCACTACGATCAATCACATGACCTAGAAATTATATTGAATCTAGCCAAAAATACACTTTGAAAACTTGGCGTACAATCTCTCTTTCTTAAGCAGCTCTAGAATAATCTTCAAATGCTTCTCATGCTCTTCTTCGTCCTTGGAATAAACCAAAATATCATCGATGAACACTATGACGAACTTATCAAGATATGGCTTACATACGTGGTTCATCAAGTCCATAAACACAACAGGCACATTAGTCAATCTGAACGGCATTACATGGAACTCAAAGTGACCATACCGAGTTCTAAATGCAGTAATTGGAATCTCTTCTTCTTTAATGCGTAACTGGTGATATCCTGATCGCAGATCGATCTTAGAATACACGCTCAAACCTTGCAATTGATCAAATAAATCGTCAATTCTTAGAAGAGGATAACGATTCTTGACAGTAAAATTGTTCAACTCGTGATAATCGATACACATTCTAAAAGATCCATCTTTCTTTTTCACAAACAAAACCGGTGCTCCCCACGGTGATGAACTCGGACGAATAAATCCTTTCTCCAGCAGCTCTTGCAATTGTACCGACAACTCTTTCATCTCAGACGGTGCCAATCTATACGGTGCACGTGCAACAGGTGCAGCCCCCGGTACTAGATCAATTCGAAATTCTACTTGCCTCGGCGGTGGTATTCCTGGCAGCTCCTCAGGAAACACCTCAGGAAAATCATGAATTACAGGCACGTCTTCCATTCGTTTCTCCTTCGATTTCTTCTCTGTAACGTGTGCCAAAAACAAATGACAACCTTGCTCGACGTACTTACGGGCCTTGATACACGAAATAACCTTCAATCGAGACACACCTTTGTCACCTTCGACTATCAACGTCTTATTCCCATATGGTATACGAACAACTTTCTCGCCACAGACGATAACGGCATCGTGCTTGACAAGCCAATCCATACCGATGATGACGTCAAACGTACCAAGCTCAATCGGCATAAGATCGATTTTGAAAACATGGTTCACTAAACTCAAAGTGCAACCTTTCAAAACAGTGTTCGTACTAACTACCCTTCCGTCAGCTAACTCTACCTCATAACTATCTTCTATTTTAATCGGTTTGATATCGAGCAATGAACTAAATCTAGTGTTCACAAAACTCCTATCGGAACCCGAATCAAATAAAACAGAAGCATATCGGTTATTTAGCAGAAACATACCAGTAACCACATTCGGACCTTTTGGCTCAGCGTCCTTAATAGCATAAGCTCGACACAACTTCTCAAACCTTCTTCTTGACTTTACCTTTTTAGACATCGGTTCTAGTATGGACCTTGTCACACAATCACATAAAGTCCAAATAGGGCTACGGTTAAGCACGTAGCAACCCTCTTCTCCTTTGCAATCTTGCCTTATGACCCTCTTTCCCACACTTGTAGCTCTTGGATCGTACACTGACCAACATGCTGAGTTATAACTATCATTCACATAAAGGAAGTTTCCTATCAGTAGGAGCAGTAACATGAGCTTTTTTTTTCTTTTCTTTCTGGGTTTAGGGCTTATCCTTATGTCGAGTGCCTACAGATAGTGTTCTCACCACCCCCCCCATTCTCCCTTCTCTCTATTATCCCCCATTGACAAAGATATATGTATACTTTATACCCTATTATATACGTCCACACATGCCTCGACTTGTTGCAACTCCCCCCCCCCTGTCCGCAATCCAACTTTCCGCCCCGTTGTGTGTGTCGATCCGCGCCTGTGTGTGTGTTGTGTTCCCTCATCCCCCCCCTCCCATTACATCATAATGTGTAGCTTTCGTCACCTGTGTCTGTGTTGTAAAACTTTTGTGTATTCTTACTGTTGTGTGTGTCATGGCACCTGTGCATGTGTTCAAAGTTATATGATGTGTTTTTGTGTGTGTATGTCATCGACTGTTCCAAGTCCTCCCTGTGTGTGTGTGTGCGGGCGCTGACTTGCATGTAGCAAGCCTATGTGTGTTGCAGCAGTTATGTTTTACACACGTGTCCCAGTGTGTGATTGACGGCTTAGCAGAATGTGTGTTGTTAAGCTTGTGTTACTAACATCATTAGCTACCTACCCCAATATATAGCGACAATTACCTTGCTTTTGGTTTATTTTCATTTTCTTGGTGCAGAAGTGCTGACCTTCGAGAGTGTCGACATATAGTCCTTTGTCTATTTAGCTCCAGTGTCTTAGTGTGCGCTCTGATGTACGTGATATTGATGCCCATCTTTCATTGATATATGTGCTCACTGCATGACTTACCTTATGTATTAGATTTTTAGGATCTACCGCTTGTCCTCTCTCACTCCTTGTGTTTGTTTGTTCACTTCATACCTATTAGTTGAACTTCGAGCTTCCCGTCGGATGTCGGCTCTACTGTGTATAGTTTGGCTTTCGCTCTTCTTTTGTGGCTTACTACTGCTCAAGATTCTCTTAATGTGATTCAGACGACTTAGTCATTCTGTTACAAGCCTTTATGTAACGCCTCGGTAAGATGCAGACAGTCTTATGCCAGTTCTGTTGTTTGTCCTTCCTTAATTGATTCAGAATAAGTCTTATCGTATTCTCCTAGCTATGCGATTTTGCTGTCTTGGTTCATTCTAAGATATGTAATCATTCCGCCCACCGCCCCCTTGGCAGTGAACTCGTATCGGCTTCAAATCCAGCAGGCATCTGAGATGATTGTCAGACTAAGTACCACGCCTGTGATGCACTTAGCGCAAGATGTGTGTTAACTTCTTGATAGCCATATATCGCAAAGTGGTCATAATGCTAATACAAATACATTGTGACAACACACTCGCGCTCTTTCAGGCTGAACTACTCTCACTGATCGTCTCATGCAAGATGATACAGTCTCATTGTCACTCGACTGACTCAAATGCTCGACTTTAAATACCTCCTTGAATAACAGTATGTTTAGATGCAGCATGTACCATATTCGCCCTTTTCGGACTCACTCCTTAACCCTGATCAGTGTCATAGTTTAATTAAACTCTGTTGACGCCCCACCATAAGATTTTCCCCTCTCTGCATTCCCCGCCCATATATCTCCTCAGTCTAATCGGACATCCTTTATGTGATGAATCGTCAGCGCATAGTCATCTATGTGCTGGCGTTGCATCTCGAGTCAAGCGCCGATTGTAGGCCGTATGATCTTCCAAACCTGTTGGGAATATGATTGTTGGTGTTCCTGTAAGACTTCTTGAGTTAGGTGCGTTGTAGCTAGGTGTTGGTGAGTATATTTTTCCAGTGTGTGTGAGTTACCGTACGATTGTTATAGAAGTAAGATGTATGACGGATGGAGATGTGTACATAGTACATGAGATGTTTAGTTAGTAATTATCTTCTTACTCAGAGTTATCTCACCAGGCTCTTATACCCATGTGAGTATATAAATATAATAGACCTCTGATATGCCTATTACAGATGATAGCAGATGTTATATGCGACTCTCATGATGTGACGGTTAGTACTCAGAACATCTAGCTTGCGTAAATGAGATCCTATAGTGTAGCCGTGAAGTTAAGCAGCCATAATGATAAGCCGCAGCGTAGGCTTAAGAGATAAACGATATGAATAATCCTATAACCTATTAGATAACAGTTGTCTCTTCATCGTAGTGTTTAGTGTTAGTTACAGATTGGATTACGCACACACGACGGAGATTTTATGAATAGTAGTGATGTGTGATGCCTATCTTAAGCATGATGCTTTCATCTACACTATATGAGCTGTATGACTCAGCTTATGAGGGAACTCCTTTTATGAACCACTAGAAGTTAACTTAATCCTCATACTAAAATCACCCCTTCCATGTCACCTAGCATATCAGACCACTCAACCCGTACCCCCATGGCTTTACCAAGTGCCCAAATACTAATCCGTAATTTAACCTGACACCCTGTAAAATAACCAGCACGCCCCACGCAATGTTCTCATTATACCCCATAGTCCCCCAGCAAATTTATTATTTCCCCCCTGTCCGTTGCCTGCTTTTCATTGTTATTCGTCCAGTCTACTTTGTTGTTTTTTAAGATTTGCATTCTAGCAATAGCTACTTCTTACTCCAGTCTTTTCTATTATAGTAAAAACTGTTTATTTATACAACTTGGCTATCATCCTTAATAGATTGCAGAGGTCTATTTAGTTTGGGACTCACAAGTGGTATCAGAGCCTGTGAGAAGGAAGCAACTTGAGTGTTAAGAAAGAACAAACAAAAAATCCAGTTTATTACATTCCACTCATAACAAATACTAAAACCATGTCTTTTTGCATCACAAGATGAAAATTTCCCCCACCACCATCACCTCCTACCATCATCATCACAAACTCCAACCCATAACAAATCCTCATAGTTTGGATCAACCATCAAACTTCCTATTCTCAAAAAAGGGAGAATAATGATATATATGGGCCATGAGAAAAAGGAAACATATTTAAGCTCATAAAGACTTTCCAATCTGGGAAGTTATACAAAATTGGGAAAATGGGGGGTTTTCCGTGTATCAATCACCACTAGATACACAAGGGACAAAAAGCAAGGTTCTGCCCTCCAAGAACCAGCAGAAGAATTTGTAGCCAGGAAAAAGAGAAAGGAAAAGCATGGACCACTTTGGCTTTATCGGCTGCTCCAGAGATCATCTTGATATAAATTTCATAAGTTGATTGATGCAAAAGAGATGTGGGATGCCATCAATCCAGATTTTGGCAGATAATGATGAATCAAAGAAGATGCAGAAAGCTATATCATTGAAGCAAACAGTTTGAAGGATTCTCTGTATAAAACTCAGAAGGGCTTCATAATGGCTGTGACAGGTTCCAAAGTCGTTCTGAGTTTTCAATTAGACGATCATGGAGCAGGTGTATCACTAAGGATGAAAATCAGAAATTTCTTAGATCTCTACTTTCCGCTGGTCTCAAGTTTCCATTATTATGTGGGACTCAAAACGGAGTGGATTTTGTCTCTGCTTTAATGATCCGTATAATAATCTAAAGAGTCTTTTGAGAATGATGGGGGTAAAAGGCTCTAATGCATCATCCTCTAGCACGCCAAAATTATAGCATTTTGTCCTTGAGGTTAAACACCAGCCAGTACTAATGATGTTAGTTACCGCTTATAGTGCTTTATTCCTTCTAGTCTAAAAATTCATAGTTTGAAACAAACATCATCTACTCCTTGCTTGTAATCTTTCAAGTTGCCCTAAACTGGATCATGAGGACTTGGATAACAGCTTGATGATATGTAGAAGAAACGGACTCTTGAAAATGGCAGTTGCCATGAATTTCAATACGAATGAATAGTTTTACAAATAAGGACTGGGAGAAAGCTATACAATTTGATGCAAAAGATAGTGGGCTTTGATAATTTAAACCAATTGTGGATTGCTACATTTGCCACAAGATCAGGGCATTTTTGCTAGAGAGTGTAAAAATTAAGGGAACTCAAGGAGATAGGAGGAGAGATGCTTGGCACTCTGGAAATAAGGATGGGAGCAGAACTGGAAAGAATGAGGATTCTAAAGCATTGGTGACCATTGATGGAGAAGGTGTAGATTAGACCAGTCACTTAGAAGAAGATGAAGATTATGCTTTGATGGCTTGCAACAGCTCAGAATCAGACACAGAGGTAACTTCCTGTTCAAATGAGTGGCTAAAAGAGTCTTTGCTTAAAGCTTAAAAAACTGTATGATGTCAGAAGGTGAGAGAGTCAAATCAACAACTTGGTGATGCAAGCATACGAAATAAAGGACATATACTCAAGGGTCTAAAGAAAGTTGAAGACATTAGTGCTCTTAACAAGGATAATTGTGGTAATGGAACCCAAAAGATAAAATTTATGAAAATTGATTTAGATGATATATAAACTGATGTTCTATCATAATAAGAAACCTTTTGGTTAGAAGAGAAGCTATGATAGAAAAAGAAGATTTTTAAAGCTAAAAGTAGAGAAATGGCATAATTCTTCTAAAAATCTTGGTAAACTTCTTAATACCCAAATGAGTGCTAATGATAAATTTGGGCTTAGGTATGGGGATCACAGATATGTGGTATTTTAAGCTATGGAAAATGAAGTATTCAAAGTGTTTTTATGAATAAGGAGAGGTGAGTTAAACAAACAACCTTTGTTATGTTAGTTTGTTTATAGCAGAGGAATGCATGTTGTACCCCCACTATGACAGGAAATTATATGACCATCTGGAGCCTGATTATTTGTAGAAGTTACTCATAATTACATATGGTCCAAAAAAAAACTCAAACTAGTGAATTCTGAAACCCAAACAAGTGAAATATTTGATATCCTTGTATTTAAAACATAGTTCAAAACCCTCTGATAATTAGTTGTCTGAACCAGTTGTTAATGAATTTAATGTAGAATGTCAACTAAGGTCTGGTCTAATGCTCCTATCATGAGGAGTATGAATCAAGATAGTGAGGAATGAGTATGTGTTTATACCCAAACAAAGACGGAATACCCTTGTTTTTGATAACCAGCAAGTAAAAAAATCCTAGTGGGGGGAAGGAAATGTTAAGAATCAGTACACATAGTAAAAATCTAAAGTTGAACAACAAAAAAGGTTGGGGTATGGTTTACTGCATGAGCATGTTTGTATGTAGAAGTCTTAAGCACAATCAGTGATTGTGATTTCCCATGAGAAGTGGATGGCTAAGCAATGCTGAGTTAAACAATGGGGTTGAACAAGGGAATTTCTAGACAATTATAGATGAGGTGGACAGGAATGGAGGACTCCAGTCGTATTGAAGTGGAGTCCTTCTCCTCGGGTTGCAGACAACTCGGTGCCAATCCTGTCCAGATACTGCCTAGACCAATCCAATAACTCAGTCATTATCTCCATCATGTTTACTTTACCGCTCTGTTTGCCCATCCCCTCAAAGCCCACATACCACACACTAGCAAGCGCGCTACCTATCACCGCTAGTCACACTGCGCAATCTCTCTCCCTGCGCATCCGCCTCTCCTACCATTTGTTTAGGCATCATACTAGCGGTACTAAGTAATATTAATATTGCTAGGCATATTTTAACCAAACAGGCTTTGTACTAAACTAGTCACTGCTATGAAAGTTAAAAACTATTAAGCCTATGTGAATAGAGTTAGACAGCAAAGTTTTTCACAAATCTCATTTACATTTTCAAGGCCTTTAAATAACCACAACACACTTAGACCAAGTTTTTCAAAACAAAAAGTTAATATGTAAGGTAAATGCAGTTAGTCGTGTTGGGGGGGAAAAGGGATACTGTGTTAAGCCCTCAGCAGGGGTTGTTAATTTAGAGACCACAAAGATCACAACTGGCATATGTCTCCATATACAATGGTGATCCAGTCTTAGAAATATGTTTTACTTTCAAAGATCCACTAGGCAGACTCAAGCCTAAACAGGCTTGGGTCCCTAGAGGAAATAACTCTTTTATTTGGAAGTACAGGATTATCCACATAGAGATTTACAGAATAAAGAAATTGTGACAGTGGATGCGTTCCAGACACATGACTAGAAAACCAAGGTTTACCTTGCTGAATATCAAGAATTTAATGGTGGGCCCTGTTACTTTTGTGGTAGTAAAGGTTACATACTGGTAAAGGTAAAAAATAAAAAAAAAAAACAGGAAAGTTAGATTTTGAGGATGTGTGCTTTGTGAAAGAACTTCAAGCATTTCAATCTCTTTTCAGTATCACAAATGTGTGAACTAAAAATTACCAGGTTCTGTTTATTGTTTCTGAATTGTATTGTTTTGTTCTGATTTATGTTACTGATGGAAAATCATAGTATTACTTAGAATCCCGACCCAAAACAATTGTACAGTTTCAATTTAGAGAAAACATTGTTCCTTCTGGAGGTTTAGCTTGTTTGATTGCAAAGGCCACAGTTGATGAATCTAACAAATGGCATAAGAGGTTGGGTCATGTTAACTTTAAAAACTTAAACAAACTTGTGAAGGGAAACCTTGTAAGAGGTTTACCTTCAAAGATTTTTCAAAATGACCACACCTGTGTTGCTTGTCAGAAAGGAAAGCAACACAAAGCCTCCTGTAAGGCCAAATTAGTGAGCTCTATTAGTCAGCCCTTACAGCTTTTACATATGGACTTATTTGGACCCACATCTGTAAGGAGCATAAACCATAAGACTTATTGCCTTGTTATCACTGATGATTTTAGCAGGTTTAGTTGGGTGTTCTTTTTAAGAACTAAGGATGAAACTAGTGGAATCCTTAAGGACTTTATAAGACAAATTGAGAACCAATTAAATCAAAAGGTTAAAACTATTAGATGTGATAATGGTACAGAATTCAAGAACAGGGACATTATTGAATTCTGTGGGTCAAAAGGGATCAAGAGGGAATACAGTAATGCCAGAACTCCACAACAAAATGGAGTTGCTGAGAGGAAGAACAGGACCCTAATTGAGGCTGCTAGAACAATGCTAGCAGATTCATTTTTACCTAACACTTTTTGGGCTGAAGCAGTTAGTACTGCTTGCTATGTCCTTAATAGGGTGTTAGTGACCAAGCCTCAAAACAAGACACCTTATGAACTTATAACTGGTAAAATACCAATCATAAGCTATATAAGACCTTTTGGGTGCCATGTGACCATCTTGAATACCATTGACCACCTGGGCAAGTTTGAAGAAAAGTCTGATGAAGGGTTTTTAGTTGGGTATTCTCTAAATAACAAGGCTTTTAGGGTATACAATTTAGAAACCAAGAGGGTTGAAGAAAACCTGCATATAAACTTTTTAGAAAATAAACCTAATGTTGCAGGAAAAGGACCTAATTGGATGTTTGATCTTGATTATTTGACTGATTCAATGAACTATCAGCCTGTTACTGCAGAAAATAAAGCTAACAAAACTGCAGGTCTAAAAGAAGCTAATCATAGTGCAGGTACACAAGATAATATTGATGCAGGAAATTCTAAAATAGAAGCTGAACCTGCTCAAGAATACTTTGTACTACCATTATGGTCTTCTTATACTTCAACAGTCAAGAGCTCAGAAGCAAAGAATGGAGGTGAAAAGCCTAATGGGGATACAGGTTCAAAGACAAATGAGGAGCCAGTAGATCAGGAAGATCAAGCCTTTTTGGAGGAGCTTGAAAGGCTTAAAAGATAAGAAAAGGAGGCTAATGATGCAGCTGAAGCTTTTAGAAAGGAGTTTGCTCAATGTACTAAGGATTTGCTTCTTCAAGCAGGAGCTGCTAGAGCTACTAGTACTAACACAGTTAATACTATTAGCACACCAGTTAGTACTGCCAGTCCTTCAAGAGTTTTTAGTGCTGGTGGACCATCCTACCCTGATCTAACCAACAATGGCCAAGATGATTCTCAAATACCTGCTTTTATGGATATCTATAACAATCCAAGTAATGGGATTTTTACCAATGCATCTTATGATGATGAGGGTACAGTGGCTGACTTCACTAATTTAGAAACCACTATGAATGTTATTCCTATTCCCACATCAAGGATACACTCCATTCATCCTACAACTCAATTTTTTGGAGATCCAACCTCAGCAATTCAGATAAGGAGCAAAGTGAACAAAAGTTCAGGAGCACATGCTTTTGTAAGCTATATTCAAAATATAGAAGAAATAATCACAAGGATTTCCAGCATTGCTTATCTTAAGCTCTTGAAGATGAAAGTTGGGTTGATGCTATGCAGGAAGAGCTGTTGCAATTCAAGATTCAGAAAGTTTGGATTCTGGTTGACATTCCTTTTAGGAAGAAGGCAATTATGACAAAATGGGTTTACAGGAATAAGAAGGATAAAAGAGGTGTTGTAGTTAGAAATAAGGCAATGTTGGTTGCCTAGGGATATAGAAAAGAGGAAAGGATAGACTATGATGAGGTTTTTGCTCCTGTGGCTAGGATTGAAGCCATCAAGATATTTTTGGCCTTTTCTTCTTATATGGGATTCATAGTTTATCAGATGGATGTGAAGAGTGCATTCTTGTATGGCAAAATTGATGAGGAGGTGTATGTGTCTCAACCTCCAGGTTTTGTAGATCCTAAGTTCCCTAAGAAGGTCTACAAGGTTGTGAAAGCTCTGTATGGTTTACACCAAGCTCCCAGAGCCTGGTATGCTACTTTATATAATTTCTTATTGAAGAGTGGATACAGAAGAGGAACCATTAACAAGACTCTTTTCATCAAGAAGGACAAGAATGATATCATGTTAGTACATGTTTATGTAGATGATATTACTTTTGGTTCTACAAAGAAATCTTGGTGTGATGAATTTAAGGCATTGATGAAGAGCAAGTTCCAGATGAGTTCTATGGGAGACCTCACCTTCTTTCTTGGATTACATGTCAAGCAGAAAGAAGATGGTATTTTCATAAGTCAGGATAAGTATGTTGCAGAGATCCTAAAGAACTTTGATTTTGCTAGTATAAAGACTGCCAGTACTCTAATTAAGACCCATAAGCCCTTGATCAAGGATGATGAAGCTGCTGATGTGGATGTACATCTTTATAGATCCATGATTGGCTCTTTAATGTACTTGACTGCTTCTAGGCCTGATATTATGTTTGCAATCTGTGCTTGTTCTAGGTTTCAAGTAACTCCAAAGACCTCACATCTTCATGCTGTGAAGAGGATCTTTAGGTACCTCAAAGGCAAACCCAAACTGGGCCTTTGGTATACTAGAGTGTCATCATTTGACCTGGAAGCCTATTCTGACAGTGACTATGCTGGAGCAAATCTTAATAGGAAATCCACAATAGGAGGTTGTCAATTTCTTAGCAGGAGACTTATCTCATAGCAGTGCAAGAAGCAAACAATTATGGCTACTTCTACTATAGAGGCAGAGTATGTTGCTGATGCCAACTGCTGTGAGCAAGTATTGTAGATTCAGAATCAATTGTTAGACTATGGGTTCAAGTTTATGAACACAAAGATCTACATTGATAATGAAAGAACATTATGCATTGTAAAGAATCTAGTATTTCACTCCAAAACAAAGCATATTGAGATTAGGCACCACTTCATTAGGGATGCTTATGAGAAGAAGCTTATCCAAGTGCTAAAGATTCACATTGATGACAATGTGGCTGATCTTTTAACTAAAACTTTTGATGTTATCAGGTTCAATTTTTTAACTGTTAACATTGGAATGATCAATCTATAACTGCATCAGTTCAGGGGAGGCAAGTTAGCAGATTACTTTGTTGTAAAGTTTGTGAAATATTTTAGTTAGCAGGTGGATTTTAGAAGAGATGATGATTTGGGATTCATTCTATTCATTGGAATGAAGATTAAGGGCTACATATGGTGCTGAGTTAGTTAGTGCTGCCAGTTTGGATAATACTGCCAGGCCAACACTTAGTATTGCCTAGTTTGGTCAATCCTGCCAGATCAACACTTAGTACTACCCGGCTTTATTAGAGCTGCTCAAAAGTGTTTAACTATGGTGTTGATGCTTGGATTGGGTTAAAGATGTTGTTTGGATTGGATTTGAGGATACTACATGGAAACTAACAAGTTAGTACTGCCAGGCAAAGTTTGTGCTGCTTGTTACCGTTACCACTGTTGGTGAGCATAATAGATTTTCATTAATTAATTATAACCGTTGAGATATTTTTGCCAACAACTTGCTTATAGGGGTCCATGACATGAAAATTTGTGATCTTTTCTTCTATAATACTCTTTCTTTAAGATAAAGACTCAAGTTTATTTAGTCGGTCATCTCAAACCCTAAAGCACATCTTTATAAAATCTCAATTAACTCTTCCAAACCCTCAAATTCTCACAATCGAACATATCCCACACCTTACTCAACCTTTTCAACACATCTATGGCTGATTTGGAGTTCATCGATCAACACAATATGGTCGCGTGTTTAGAGAAAACAGGAGGAAATTTAGAATTTCATGAGATAGCGGTCTTTCTTACATCAAGTTTGATACATCATGCTCTCACTGTAAGTCCCACTATCTATATTTCTTATATTAAACAGTTTGGGAACACTCAAACAGTCAATGATGAGAAGCAAATTCATGCTACTATTTATAGCAAGGCAATATTAGTAACAGAAGTATCCATAAGAAGTTCTCTTTTCCTTAATGATGTTGTTGGTACTGGTTGCCTAACAAACAAATTTATTTTTCATAACCTTGCATTGATGGGATATGAGGGTGAACTTAA
>BQNB010124090.1:2685-19993 GCA_026074375.1 Tanacetum coccineum
ATCTCATAATAATTTATAAAATTGAAGATCAAAGTAAGTTATGTAACTAATTTCGATTATATATGTGATTGTTAACATGTACGATTTTTTGTTCATATTCAGTTAGGGTTTTGTTTTTTTTGAATTTTGCTTCGTTAATCATCATTTTTGTATATATGAATCGAATTTGATAGTTTTCTGACACGATGCAATGTATAGATTAGTTATTTGAAGCAAATTTGAGAAAAAAATTATAAAAGGTGTTTACAAAAAACTACACACAAGGTGTTTGATAAAATGTCTCAATGATATTTTATAAATGTGATACACTAATTTTTATAAATCCTACTAATTTTATAATTTATCGGCTACTTGTTTCTGACCCAAGCCTAATCTCACTTGGACTAGGTGTTCATTTTGGTGACTTTAGCAGAATAATTTTTGGTTTTTATTCGATAAACGGGCTTAAAAGTGGGAAGGTTGAAGTTCATGATAATGCAGTTGGGAGTCAAAGCATTCTGCTTCCTGGTTCCGTGTTGAAAATGATGTCATTCTTGGCGTTCTTTCATAGCTCCATATGATTCGATTATCAAAAGAGGTGGTGTTTACATAGGGTCAGTAACTCCTGTTATGATCTAGAACACAATGCATGCTCTTGATGAGCGTATAAAATAAATGGATATAAAATACAAGAAGATCATTGGGAATTTATCTGTTCATCTTGCTGCTACTACTCTTAAAGTCAAGTCGAGTTGCTCTCATCGAATTGGTGTCAATGGGAAAGGGATTCTAAATATTTATGACGATATTAACGCGTTCCCGAACCAAAAAATCTTTCACCTTGGGATAAGGTACTCGGTAATTATCAGACATAGTAATAGTTTAAGTGCATATGATGATGCAAGACTTGATGCACATGGTGCAGCTATGAGAATGTTATACAACAAAACCTAAACCTAAACCCCAATACTTGACCTGACTTTGGAAACATAACATACAGATGCACCTTTTGTTTATAAACCGATGCACCTTTTTAATCAATAGAATGTATGGATTTAACTCTATGGATGAGAGACCTAAAGAAGGAAGCTAAAGGTGCTACTTCTATACCAACTATGTATTCTGTAACGTAGTATATGATTATGGTCTTAATTTGTAGGTCTGCAAGCAGTCAAAAAATTTCTGCCCCGAGTCATTAGTGTTTTGAGGACCTTGTTAGTTGTAGCTTCGAACAAAAGCCCGAACCATCTCAAAACTTTGAGGTGTCTTTTCAATTTCTTTAAGAAAACAATAATTTGATATTTGTGTTATCACTAACTTCTGCTGTGATAATGTTGCATTATATCAATTGACGGAGTTAAAATCCCCAAAGCCTCTATGGTGTATACACAGCCCGTAGATCAGATTTAGCCTTTGGATTTCTTCATGTTGATGAACTCACCAGATGACCCCTTATTTTAGCTCAAAAAACTAGAAAACTACAGGTTAGTAACTACTTTTACGTGTTGTATTCATGCCATCGACTCAATACAATTTATAATGAAAATATGATTTTGTGTCGGGCTAACATGCTTGTAGATGTAGTTGATAATATACAAGGATATGCTAATATTTATGAAGACTTAAATCATATCTTAAGATATTCACGCCAATTCCCAGTTTACTATCGGAAGTAGCAGGACAAGATTACATGCATGTTGCATTGAAGGATGAAATGGAAGCTACTGTGTAGCTGATAGACAAGAAAACTGATGAACATCACACGCTACATCGAAAATTACAAACGCGAAAACAAAATTCAGTTTCTATTAAGCTATTAAATTCGAAGATTGATGAAAAGTAATACTCTTCATGTAAACAATGGCATACCACAATGTCGCATGTGTTTGATGGAGGGAAAGTCTGGTGTAAAACATCACAACCATGTTATTATTATCTGTAGTGTGTTTCATGTGTAATTTATTTCTTTTTGTTGTACATTTGTAGCTTCGGCTTGAACCAGTACAAGTCCAAGTGAGACTCTTTTCATTGCAAAAATCTTGATTGTTATTCAAATGTATGACATACGAGTTGTTTAAGTTGGGCCAATCTGGACAAAATATAACCAATTTAAACCCATGCTAATTGCCTATTTTGCCACTACTATGTTACATATTTCCAATGCTTCTGAACAGATCTATTCAATTGCGTTGAAATACAGAGATACAACAGTAATAGCAAAAAATTACAGATCTACAAACATATATCTTAAAAATTCCAGCCACAAAGAGACATAGCTGAACATAAAGATTGCAATAAACATACAACAAACTCGTCAAGTTATGAATGAATTAATCTTATTAGAAACTTAATTTTCATGTACAAGAGAGGCATTATACCATGATGAGTAATGATACAATCAAAATATATCTCCTAAGATATAGTACGCTAAACAAAAACTAGGAAAAATATATTTACACAACCTATCAACTATCAACTAAATAGTCTGGCAAAATCTTGCAAAAATTTAGAGAATTCTCTCAAATGTTTATGTCTTACAAGAACGCCAATGGCCACGAGGTTCTAAATTCAAAACAAAATGTAATTCTTATGAAACCCTTTGACATTGCGATCAAAGATATGTCAAAACAAAATCTTTTTTTCTAAACTTGCTAAGTTTTGACTTGCAGCTGTAGAGGATGTTATAGCATCGCATGGAGCTGGACCATCTCAATGACATCTACTAGGTATTCGGTAAGCAAGATGAAGCTTTCATTATCGATTGCTTGGCGAGCGTGGTATAGTTACAACCAGGTATCCATCATTTCAAACCTCCACATCAAGTGACAGCCGCGCATATATGCTATTAAAGCCACGAGTAATAAACAAAGTTGATAGTAACAAGTAATGTGAATTTAAAAATAAATTCTACAAAAAAGGAGACACTACTAACCAAAATAGATGTTGCACGCAAACGCCTTTAGTACTTAGTCAATTGGTTTTTCGCACCTTTTGCTATATGTTGTAAAATAAAGCAGCAGTACTTGTGTTTGGAATTTCAGTTCTCTCTTTTCTTGCACTCTGGAAAATAGTTGTACCATAACATTCTTTACAAAAAATGAAAAAGTAATCTAAGGATAAAAGTGGATATGATATGACGGGATTGGAACCCTTGCTATATCATAAACATGATTCAGTTCTAATCTAGTTTTTTGGAAAAGGATAAAGTTTGACTTAAAAGTCAAATTAGCATTTTTCAACTTTGAAACTGATATGACAGTTCAGATAAAAGATAGGTCTGACAATGAAATCAAGTGCGCGTCGAAAGCCAACAAAACCATTATCAGTTTTGAATCTGCAAGCGGTACCCAAACACTCCATTTTCGAGGGAGAATAGACCAACCAAAATGCTTTGTCAACTATTTCAATATTATAACTGGCATAAAACTTATCCACTAATGAATATGAGATGGTGGTACATTCAACTATTCAAGTATTGCATAATGCGTAACAAAAATGTTACAACTAGGTTTCCAAAGGTGAGATGGTTACCTGATCCCTGACATCCATTTTGTCAAATTCATCATTACAACAAACACCATTGTCGGCAAGCATAAGTGCACCAGCCTAAAAACATATAAAAAAACCATATCAATATTCACAAGTAACTAGTGAAAGATGCATAATCTTTTACCACCCAGTAACCACAATGTGACGTAAGTTCTGGCTAGAATAACAAAAGGGTACTTCAGATACAGAACTCTTAAGTTTCTGGTTCTTTGGCAACAATTGCAGTCAAATCCAGCGGCAGATGAAGATTTCCCAGATGTGTAAACAGATCTTGAAACCAAGGTAGTTGTGTACCTTCAAAAGAAGAATAATAAATGTTAAGACTAGCACTTTGTATAAAAAATAGTATTCGGTACAACCAAATTAAGTTAAATATGCAGATCCACAATGAGTCATAACATAAAACATACAACGATCGTTAACCACATCTAGCTAATTCAAGCATGTCATCTTCACTATAGAATTTAACCGCTACCTTAACTTGCCCACAGAAACAAATGCCTTAATCATACTAACAGATGCACTAATTAAACAAGCAGATGCCCTAAATTATAACATGTTACATGATGTTATTGTAATACATAATGAGGAAAAGATAGTGAACGGGTCGAATGGGTTGATAAGGCCGATAGTTAGCCAAAATATTTCTAATGCATTCAATCTCCTCTATCATTTTGTGTAAGTATATAGATAATTTTTTATTTAAAGCAGTTTCCTTATCATAATTAACACGTCAACTATTAAAATAAAAAGGTAGACAAAATGTTGTTTGGGAACCCTCCCCTGACTCGACCCGTTTCAGAGTATTCAAAGAAAATGGTGGACAAAATATGTATCCGAGGTGTATTTAAAAAACATTTGTCAGTGTATTTAGCTACATCTAATAACAAACTTTAACGCGTGACATTAGACTGAGCATTGCTAGTAAACAAACAGATGCCATAATCATACTAACAGATGCACTAATTAAGCAAGCAGATGCCCTAAATTATAGCATGTTACATGATGCTATTGTAATGCATAATGAGGAAAAGATAGTGAATGGGTCGAATGGGTTGAAAAGGCCGATAGTCAGCCAAAACATTTTCTAATGCATTCAGTCTCCTCTATCATTTTGTGTAAATATATAGATAATTTTTTTATTTAAAGCAGTTTCCTTATCATAAGTAACACGTCAACTATTAAAAGAAAAAGGTGGACAAAATGTCGTTTGGGAACCATCCCCTGACGTGACCCGTTTCAAAGTATTCAAAGGAAATGGTGCACAAAATATGTATCAGAGGTGTATTTAGAAAACATTTGTCAGTGTATGTAGCTACATCTAATAACAAACTTTAACGCGTGACATTAGACTGAGCATTGCTAGTAAACTAATAGATGCCCTAATCATACTAATAGATGCCCTAATCATACTAACAGCTGCATTAATTAAACAAGCAGATGCCCTAACTTATAACAGGTTACATGATGCTATTGTAATAAATAATGAGGAAAAGATAGTGAACGGGTCGAATGGGTTGATAAGGCCGAAAGTCAGCAAAAGACATTTTATAATGCATTCAATCTCCTCTATCATTTTATGTAAATAAATAGATAAATTTTGATTTAAAGCAGTTTTCTTATCATAATTAACACGTCAAATATTAAAAGAAAAAGGTAGAAAAAATATCATTTGGGAACCCTCCCTTCACCTGATTTCAGAGTATTCAAAGAAATGGTGGAAAAATATGTATTAGAGGTGTATTTAGAAAACATTTGTCAGTGTATTTAGTTACATCTAATAACAAACTTTAACGCGTAACATTAGACTAAGAGCATTGATAGTAAGCAAATAGATGCCCTAATCATACTAACAGATGCCCTAATCATACTAACATTAAGTATAAGCAGTTCAGAATAAGCATCTCCATATTGCTTGACCACTGAAATAAGTAGTTTAGCTTATGAAACTTCAAACTGCTTTTTAAAAACAGCTTATTTCACTCATAAATAATCACCTTAAAAACTATTCATTTGCTGTATCAAAAACACAATAAGAAAATACACAGTCTTAATTTCAAAACAAATCATTTAACTAGCTGAGTATTTAATCATCAAAACTTTGGAACCTTGACTATAATATACAAGTCACAAAAACTAGATTCAAAACTTTGGACCTAATTGAACCAATTATCATAAACTTGATCATTTAAGCACAAACTAAAACTTCTTAACCTAGCTATTAAACCAGGCAATTGTAAAAAATAAATATTCTAATTCACCGCTATAATCACATTATAAAATGAACATACGAATCATATTTACATACGTTTATAAAAGCTGAGTTGTATATCAAAAACTTAACTCATAGGCTCTAAACAATAAGTACGGAAATTATAAGTACAAGTGCGAACGTAAAGGTATATTTAGCAATAACACCTTAATCAAATCTCTTATAAGCTAAAACTAGTTATTGAAGGTTCAACTGATCAGCAAGAAACTAACTATTAGGCAAATGTAAGCGACCTGATATCATCACTCATAATACCTCACATAAGAACTGATACTCGCAAATCAGTAGCAACGTGTCATAAACTAACTATTAGGCAAACGGATACATTAAAATATATAAACAAATTGATGCCCTAATACATTAGTAAAACAGATGCTTTAAACAAACAAATAGATGCCCTTAATACAGTCTTTAAACAGATGCCTTAAAGAAACAAACAAATGCCCTTAATACAGTCTTTAAACAAATGCCTTAAATAAAACAAACAAATGGATGCCCTTAATACATTCTTAACAGATGCCTTAAACAACGCAAACAAACTGATGCCCTTAATACAGTCTTAAAACAGATGCCTTAAACAAAACAAGCAAACTAATGCTCTAGTACATTCTTAAAACAGATGCTCTTTTTCATGATACCCTATGCACTAATCAAACAATCAAACAAACATATGACTTAAATAATTTCAGTATGCTATTATCTAATAAACAAATGCTATTTTCATGAAACTTTGATGCACTAATAAAACACACAAACATATGCTGTTTTCATAAGTTTATTTCATGATACATTGATGCCCTAATGGAGTCTTAAATTGATGCCTTAATAGAGTCTTAAAAGAGATGTCTTAAACGAACAAATGGATTCCCTAATAGACAGACATACACACTGATGCCATGAACATACACATTGGTGCCTTTAAATTTTCTAACGATGCACTAATAATACCCACATACAAATGCCCTAAAATGAGTCGTTTACACACTGATGCCCTAAAATGTAAAATAATTCAAAAATATTCTAAGTAATCAGTGAATAAAAACTATTTATCATAAACCTCTAGAATCATAACAGAATTCCTAATTTTACATAAATCCATGATAATACTAATTATGATATAATTTAGCCAATAATCTACAAAATAACATATAAATTTTAGCCAATCTGTGTTATGTCGTATAGATAAAAAAAGACAGATAAAATAAGAAAGAAATAAGCTTAAAAATGAGCTGAATGAAATTTATATATAACCTGAAGATTCGTTTGAGTGAATCTGCGTGATTTGAATAACGCGACGATTTAACTGATGCCTTAATTCGTTTGAATTAATCTGC
Organism: Tanacetum coccineum; assembly: GCA_026074375.1. Taxonomy (NCBI): domain Eukaryota; kingdom Viridiplantae; phylum Streptophyta; class Magnoliopsida; order Asterales; family Asteraceae; genus Tanacetum; species Tanacetum coccineum. The sequence goes on from BQNB010124090.1 coordinate 9,820, forward strand.
GTTCGAGTATATGTGTTTTTGATCGGTTTGTTTAATCGGAACTTTTCACTTGGGTTTTTCCGATCTGTTTGAGTATGTGTGTTTTTGTTTAGTGTGTTTCAGATCAGTTGTGTTGTGAGAATGACGGGAGGAGTGTCTTATCCCTCTTTATTTGTGTTGTTATAAATTTAACCCTTCAAGTTTGAGACGTTTGCAAAATCCACCCTATAGTTTAGTTTTCTTGGTTTTCTACGAATATCATGTTTTCTCTAGAACATAAAACTTCTTAACATAGCTATTAAACCAGGCAATTATAAAAATCAATATTCTAATTCGCAGCTATAATAACATTATAAAATGAACATACGAATCATATTTACATACTTCAAAAGAGCGTTTATATTATCAAAACTTAACTCATAGGCTCTAAAACAATAAGTACGGAAATTATAAATACAAGTGCGAAACGTAAAGGTATAATTAGCTATAACACCTATCATATCTCTTATTAAGCTAAAACTGTAATTGAAGGGTTTCAACCGATCAGCAAGAAAATAACTATAGGAAAAATGTAAGCGACCTTGATATCTTTCACTGATAATACCTACATAAGAACTGATACTCGCAATCAGTAGAAACGTGTCATAAACAACTTTAGGCAAAAGATGCATTTAAAATATACCAATCAAATTGATTGCCCTAATACATTAGTAAAACAAATGTCTTTAAATAAACAAGACGGATGCCCTTAAATACAGTATTTAACAGTTGCATTAAAGAACAAAACAAATGCCCTCAAATACACTCTTTAAACAAAATGGCCTTAAACAAAACAAACAAAAGGACGCCCTCTAATCATTCTTAAAACAGATGCCTTAAACAATGCAAACAAACTGATTTTCCTTAATACAGTCTTAAAACAGATTGCCTTAAACAAAACATAGCAAATGAATGCTCTAATACATTCTTAAAACAGATGTCTTTTTCATGATACCTCCATATGTACTAATAAAACAATCAACAAGACATATGTTTTAATAATTTTAGTTATGCTAATTGTCTATATAAACAAATGCTATTTTCATGAAACTTTGATGCACTAATAAAACACACAAAACATTGCTATTTCGTAAGTTTATTTCATGATACTGATGCCGCTATGGAGTCTTAATTGATGCCTTAATAGAGTCTTAAAAGAGATGCCTTAATACGAACAAATCGGATTCCCTAATAGACAGCATACACACTCGATGCCAATGAACTTTAACATTGGTGCCTTTTAAATTTCTAAACAATGCACTAATAATACCCACATACAAAAATGCCATAAAATGAGTCGTTACAAATGATGCCTAAAAAGTAAAAATAATTCAAAATATTTTAGTAATCAGTGAATAAAAACAATTTATATAACCTCTAGAATCATAACAGATTCCTTAAATTTTACATAAATCCATGATAATACTAATTATGATATAATTTAGCCAATAATCTACAAAATAACATATAAATTTTAGCCAATCTGTGTTATGTCGTATAGATAAAAAAAGACAGATAAAATAAGAAAGAAATAAGCTTAAAAATGAGCTGAATGAAATTTATATATAACCTGAAGATTCGTTTGAGTAAATCTGCATGATTTGAATAACGCGACGATTCAACTGATGCCTTAATTCGTTTGAATTAATCTGCGTTCGAGTGTATGTGTTTTTTATCGTCTTGTTTAATCAGAACTTTTCATTTGGGTTTTTCCGATCTGTTTGAGTATGTGTGTGATAGGTGTAAAATATACATATCCGTTAACACCAAAAATGACCCTAAATGACCAAAAACATACTAAAAATGGCAAAGTTATGCTTGTTTTTATGTTTTGTGTATGCAGGTACGGATAAGACAAAAAAAAAAAAAAAAAAATAAAAAAAAAAAAAAAAAAAAAAAAAAAAAAAAAAAAAAAATAATAAAAAAAAAAAAAAAATAAAAAAAAAAAAAAAAAAAAAAAAAAAAAAAAAAAAAAAAAAAAAAAAAAAAAAAAAAAAAAAAAAATAAATCACGAGAAAACCGTCAAAAAACGGGCAAACACGGACACAGGAAATGGAAGAGTACAAAAGAAGCCAAGAAATCAAGCCAAAGTCAACCAATGGTCAAACCTTGGTCAACTCAAGTCAAACAGTCAAAGTAAACACTAGAAGACAAAGACCTCAAAGTTACAATACTAGTCCCTCAAGTTTTCAAAGATTACACAAATAGTCCTTGAAGTCTAAATGGGTCCATTATCCCTAAAAACCTCACCCGGATCCAAAGCCCAAAACAAAAGCCCAAAATCCTAAGTCCATAACCCTTTTATAAAAATCCAGGGGCCATTTCTGCCATTATCAAAAGTCATTTAACACCACACCACTTTCATAATACAAACAGAGGGACTAAAGTTGCAATACACCAAAGTTTAAATCCTTTTACCCGTTTTTAGTTAAAAAAAGGCGCCAAGGGTTTTATTACTGTTCATCATCGTCCCAAACATGCCCTCTCCTCATATCAAAGGGCTTCTCAAAATTAAAGGGCAGAAAGGACAATCTAAGGGGTCAAGTGCAAGATGGCAGGGTCAAATTAGTCATCTCAAGCTTCTTATTGGCTCACCCAAGCTAGGAGGACACGTGGAAGAGAGGAAGCATAAGAGAAGTAGGAATTTGCACTTAAATCACTCAGAGATCAAGCACAAACGTCACATCAATGGATTGCCAGCTTGGCAATCCGTGTGAGTGATCACATGATCCAAGGGCCATAATCAATTCTCCAATGATTAGAGAAATTATACGGCCATGATTTGAAGGGGCGTGTAGAGCAAGGAAAGGCTAGAAGGTTCAGCTTGTAGCTATAAATAGTCACTCACCTCACACACACACATATCTTCTTTTTCCTTTTTACACCTAGTTTAGCTTTTAGCTTTTTAATAGCTTATTGTAATTTTCTTTTAAAATCAGTTGTAATTTTCTTTTCAATCATGTAATCAAGCTTTTAGATTAATGAAATTAAGTTTTTATCTCTAAGAAATCTGTCATTAGCTCTTGTTATTTACTCATAAGCTCTCAATAAGCCAAAGTGATAAGCCTCAGTTTAATAAGCTCTATTTCAGCTCTCATAAGTCTCTAAGCTTATGATAGAGCTTAATAAGTCATTTAATCTAGTAAACATCTAAAACAAGTATAATTCCTTTGATATTTGAACTTTTAAGCTAAATGGAAGGGGAGCTTATAATGGAAGAGCTCCCATGGATTTTACTGGCTTATCATGGATAAGCCAGAGCTGTAGATAAGCTCTAAGAGCACATTTGCTTTTGTTTAGCTAAAGCATTATGTAAGTTCTCATTTAATTTCTTTGTCCTTCAATTTCAGCTTTATGATTGCTTAAGAAGCTTATCAGTATAGCTTAATTGCTTATTAGTTGCTTATTTGAGTTCTAAATTGTCTCTTTGTGCTTATTAGTTATTATTCTTAATCTGTTTTTAGCTTTATAGTTGTAGATTTTAGTTTTTCAATTTCTGTCTAAAATTTCATAAAAACCAAAAAAAAAATAGTAAGGTAGTAGATCTTTGTTTCTAGCTAATTGTTGTTAATTCAAGTTTGTTAAGCTTGTTATAAGCTTAGTATTATCTGGTAGTAAGGTTTCATTCATTAGATTTTAAATCATAAGCTCAATTAAAACCTGTCATTGCTTGCAGGAGTGTTTGGTATAGTGTGTTTTGACCATCAAAAGTCAAAGGAATTTTGTGTTTTCATTTTGGACAGTTGAATGTTAATACTTGATCAAGTTTTAAAAAGGTTTTGAGGTTTAGTTTAAGTTTTAAATCATTTTGTGTTTTTTCCCCTTGTCTCAGCACCAGGGGAGTTATCATTTTAAATTCTGTTAGGAAATTCTAAGCCAAGCTTTCATAAGCTTGGAATTTGTTTGATTTGTGTTTAAACACACTCAATTAGAGTGTGTAGTGCAGGTTATCCCTTAAGGATACCTGCAAGTTTGTTTTTCATTTGGACAAGTGCTCTAGCAGTAGTAACTTAAGTTACTACTGCTGTCTTTTTATTCCTCTAATAAGCTAAGTAATTGTAGGTTCTAGGGGCTTATTTTCATTTAGCTTATAGATTTCAAGTAGCTTAATATAAATCATAGCTTGTTCTATATTTTCTAGCTTAATTACTTAGGTCTAATCTTGTTTCAAAATATCAAAAAACTCAAAAAGACCAAATAACAGTAGTAAACTTATCTAGTTCTTTAAAAATGAATTTCTAGCTTATAAGATTCAGTTTAATGGTTTATATTTGTAGCTTTATAGTTGATTAATAAGTCCTTATAAGCTTAGCTTCTGTCTTGGCTTAATGAGCTTTTTAGCTTAGCTTAATTTTGAGCTTTTTGAGTTGATCCATGAGTTTGCAGCTGTGATCCTATATTCTAGTTAGCTTTTAGTGTTTCTTGTTTAAATAGCTTATTAAAACTAGTTAGTAGACATCTTAAGGATTCAGTAACAGTTTTTGGTTTGTAATTTGAGCTTAATTTGTGTTTGTTGCCAAGGTTTAAGTGGAATACCAAGCTATTTTGTGCTTTATAAAAGCTCATCTTACTGGCATCAACTTCTTTATTAAGCTCTTTTAGAGCTTATTTTTAAGATTACAATTATACTACTTTTTATTAAAAGCTCTTAAAAATGTGTATTCCAACATAAATACCCAATGCCTTAACCAGTTGCTTCATTAGCTCATCCATGAGCCTTTCTTCCAATTTAATTGAAATACCCTTTTTGACCTTAAGCCTTTAATATAAGCCGTAGCCTAGATTGCTTATTCCCCAGCTTATTAGATAAGCTGGGGACAACTAAAAAACCGTTGTTCTCCTTCAGGATTTTCTTGTGTTACTGTCTGCTTGTAGGATTTTCCTTGATTTTTTGAGATTTCCTGAATTTTTCATATTTTTCCTTTTAGTAGATTATTTTCTATAATTTTTCTAAGGTTTTAATATTCGAAAATTAAAAAAATACAAAAATAACTTTTAAAAATACAAAAAAAATAGTTTTTAGTATTAGAATAAATACTTTTAGGTTTACATTCAGAAAAAGCATTTTCAACACTGTTAGATTTTAATTTTCAATTTTTAAGCTTTTAATTTTAATTTTAAAAATAGGATTTTAATTTTAAAAATAGTTAAAAATTGTTTTCTTAGTTTTTATATCATTTTAGACTTTTTCTAAGTTTAAAAATCATTTTTCTTAATTTTTAGGACTTAATTTGTTATTTTTTAGGATTTAATTAGATTAAATTAGTTTTTAATTCATAAAAAATTCAAAAATAATCAAAAAAATATTTTTCTTTTGTCCTATTTTAGGTTTAGAAATTTAGTTTGCATTTTTAAGAGTTAGTTTTGCCTTACTTGCTTAATCGTCGCGTTTTATTTGTTTCCCGTTAATTGTTTTAAGTGTTTAATTGCTTTTGCGTTCTTATTTTAATTGTTGCTTTTAATTGGTAGTTATAGATAATCAAAAATATATTTTCTCTCATTCAAATCATCATCCAAACTAAGGCGTGGTTTCAATTTCACAAGTCGTTGGGGAAACGACCCGGGAAAGCATACTTCCCGGTTTAATACGTATTATATTATATATATATATATATATATATATATATATATATATATATATATATATATATATATATATATATATATATCTTTTAGAGTGGATTTTCCTTAAGGGAAACTTTGGGAAAGTTCTTAATTGCTCTTTTAGATTATTATATATTTTATATTATTTTATTGTATAGAATTACTATATCAATTTTTGGCGCCGCTGCCGGGGACTTGTGTTAAAGATTCCTTCGTTTACGTTTGTTGATTTTGATTTGAAGATCCTTTCGTTTACGAAAGTTATATTTTTGTTATAAAAATCAAAAACCCAAAAAAATTAAAAAATATAAAAAGTAAAAAAATATTTTTCTTTTCTTTTTAGTATAGTTATCATATAAAAATAAAAAAATCAAAAAAAAATCAAAAATTTAAAAAATTGTCCTTAAAAAAGAAATAAAATACACAAAGTTGGTAAAAGAACACCAACATATAATATTCTCAATCGAGGTATTATCATAAATAAGTTCCGGTGAACTTGAAAAGTTCCCAAATCGAACCAAAGATTCAAAAACTTGCCATTTGTGTCACTTACGAAGTACGGCTCACCTTAAAAAGTAAAATTTTTAAGAGCTACCGTGAAGTAATTCGATTATTTGGTTTAAGTTGTCTTCCGTGTATCTGTTTAAAATAGTTTGTGATTAAAAAAAATTCAAAAATTCAAAAAAAAATTATTGTAATTTTTGTTTTCTTTTTAATTTCTTTTCTCTATTTTTAGTGCATGCGCACTCGTTCTCAAGCTCGTAATCGAAATCATCGAGAACAACAAATAACATCGGTTATTGTTGAGGAACCCGAGTTTCCAATGGCCGACAATCGGACTATGGCACAATTGCTTCAAGCACCCACCGAGGGTTACGAGGATGCAATTGTAATTCCCGAAATCAATGATAACTTTGAGTTAAAGCATGGTTTGGTCAATCTTGTTCAAAACAAACAGTTTTTCGGACATGATAAAGAGGATCCACATGCTCACATCCGTTATTTTAATAAGATTACTTCAACAATGAGATTCCCGGACGTCCCGAGCACGTCAATTAAGCTTATGCTTTTTCCATTTTCTCTTGAAGGTTCAGCCCGGATTTGGCTAGAAAAAGAACCTCCTCGATCGATTTTGACATGGGATGATCTTGTTTCCAAATTCATTAATCAATTATTTCCTCTTTCAAAAACGACAAATCTTCGTAACGAAATCACGAGATTTCAATAAAGTTTTGACGAATCATTTTATGAGGCTTGGGATCGATTTAATGACCTTCTTCGAGCATGCCCACACCACGGATTTTTTGAATTACATCAGTTGGATATGTTTTACAATGCTTTGAATGCTAATGATCAAGACTCGTTGAATTCTGTTGCGGGTGGAAACTTTTTGGATAAGATGCCTCGTGAATGCTTGAGAATTATCGAAAGTAAATCCAAGGTTCGTAATTCACGAAACAAGGCAGTCGTTGCCAAAGTGAGTTCGAATTCATCTACTCCAGGAATTTCACCAGATGTTGCTGCTCTTACAACCGAAGTCTCTGAACTTAAGAATTTGATGAAGACTATGCTTATCGACAAACAAAAAGCCCAAGCTCCCGCAACCATAAAAGCGATCGAGCAGAGTTGGGTAACTTGTGGAAATGCTCATTCTTATAAAAAATGTCCAGCCACCGATGGCAACGTTTATCAAGACAACATTCAAGAGTACGTTTCACAAGCTGCTGCAGCCAATTTTAATCAAGGAAATTCCAATTCTAGACCTCCGATGGTTTCAAATCAAATCCGACCTCCTGGTTTTCCTCCGATTCAAAATAATCAAAACCGTTTCAATCCAAATCAAGGAAATAATTTCAACCAAAATCGAGGAACCAATTTCAATCAAAACCGTAACTTCAACCAAGGACAAGTTTACCAACCTCCAACAATTCAAACCCCAGTTTATCAAGCTCCTATTCAGCAAATACAAGGAGTTTCAAAGACCGATTTCGAGAATTATGTCAAGGCTAATGATGCTGTGTTACGGAATATGCAGAATCAAGGCCAGGGTTTACAAAACCAGATGACAAATTTAACGGAAATGCTTTCTAAGTTCATAACTTCCAACACCGCTTCATCTTCGAATTCAGGAACTCTACCAAGTCAAACCATAACTAACCCTCGTGAGCATGTTAATGCTATCACCACAAGAAGTGGTAAGACTTGTGAAGGACCTTCGACTTCTTTTCCTACACCCATTGTTTCTACTTCTCCAAAGGAACTTGACAAAACCCGAAGATGTCAATGGACAGAGTGCAAAAACCCAGTTCAGAGAATACCGCACAAGTCCCACCTCCGGAGGATCATGATTTCATTTTTATTAAAATTCCAAAACCAAAGGCTAAGAAAACTATTTCCGAGCCTAATTCTCTAGAGCCTAATTCATATCAACCTAAACTTCCATATCCCGAGAGGATGAAAGTGAGAGAGAACGATAAACCAAGTGCTCAACATAGCCGGTTTTTGAAGATGTTTAAACAACTCCGTTTAGAGATTGGATTGAAAGATGCTCTCGTCGAAATGCCAAAATTCAACAAATGGTTAAGCGGTTTACTAAGGAACAAAGAGAAACTCGAGGATATCGCCATTACAACCGTAAATGCCAAATGTTCTGCCATTATCTTGAACAAAGTTCCCGAGAAACTCAAAGATCCCGGAAAATTTCTTATTCCATGTGCTTTACAAGAGCTTGATAGGACTAATGCTTTAGCCGATTCCGAAGCTAGCATAAATCTTTTACCTCATTCTATCTACAAGCAACTTGGGCTTGGAGCTTTGACTCCTACCCGAATGACACTCGAGCTTGCTAATCGTTCCGTTACGCACCCAATGGGTATAGCCGAGGATGTTGTAGTTAGAGTTGATGGTTTCACTTTTCTTTCCGATTTTGTAGTGGTTAATTTTGAACCAGACCCAAGAGTGTCTATTATTTTAGGGAGACCTTTCCTTCGCACTGCAAAAGCTCTCATTGATCTATACGAGGAAAATTTAACTTTACGAGTAAGAAGTGATGAACTTGTCTTTTATGCTAAAAAATCTGAGAAACGCAAGAATAAGCAATTTGCTCACGCTATTTCTGTCATTGATTTTTCGAAAGATGAGCCATTTAGTGGCAGTACCACTAATCATTCCGATGCTCTTCCTCCTAGTTCTTCTCCGGTGAAGACTAGTGATAAACTTGAGGAGTTAGCCGATGAACTCACTCTTTCTAAAAAAGTCGTTCATGAAGAAAATTTTCAAGTTTATTCAAGCCCTCTTTTCGAATTTGATGATAACTTCACCTCTAGCAACGTAAATCCTCTCTTTAACAAGATGGATGAAGATGTCAAAAACAAGAACTCCAACGTTTCCGATGAGCCAGTTTTACTTAACTCACCTTTAACCGATAAGGTTGAGAGTTCCAATCCAGAAGACGATATTGATGAAATCAATGCTTTTCTAACCATGGAAGTTTCTTCTAATTTTGAGGAAGGTTATTTCGATTCAGAAGGAGACGTAACTTTTCTTGAGAATCTGCTTAGTAATGATACCACCCATAATCTCGCTCCCGAAGTGATTTCCGATCATGAACCAGAACAAAATGAATCTTCGATTACTTTTTCTCCAAGGAGTGATCCTCTTCACCATGAGTTCGCCGGAGAAGTCATTACACTTCCTTCAAGGAATGATCGTGAATTTGGGGAATATCTTAGTCTTATGACAGTGCTTTGTGAGATTTCAACTTCCCGGTCACAAGAAAATATTCATGCTAATCAAAGTTCAATTATCGAGTCTCTTCCCATATCTCCTATCCCCGATGAGGATTAGTGAACTCCTTCAAGAAAGATCGATATTTCCATACCAGATGATTTAATTCCGACAGGTGTTAGAATTGAGATTCCGAAGGATGAAGATTAATGAGTCCTAACCTTTGACCATCATGATGATCCGTCAAATCCTCGTCCCTCCACCGGAACCACCGATGTTTGGAAAAATGAACCCGAAGCGGGTATTTTGATAACCAAAGTGTTTAAGGGTGTTTCTAAACCGCATGATTTTATGGCTGATATTTTACCCACCCTTCCCACCCTTGTTTCAGATTTGACCTTCATTCTCTTTCTTTCTTCATTTCTCTCCTTCGGGAGTGAAGACACCATTTTTGACCCCGGCATCATCACCTTTCCATTTTCTTATCTAGAGCCGGTGGCATTTTCAATGGAAGTTTCTTGTTCTAAGTGTTGCTCTCCCTAAGGATAATTAAATTCAGGGATCGAGTCTAGCTTGTGACTCGGTGACAAAAAACAAGCCGCTTCATGGGAGTTCACCCCATGCTAATCCATTTTCTATTGTTCTAAATAATGTGTTGTGATGTGTTGAGGCTATCCTCTTCCGATCTTTCGTTGTTTGTTGTTTGTACTTATGATTTTTGTAGGATTGAACCAATAATTTCTGAAGACTCTCGTGTTCGGTGTTGTGTCCCGTTTCACTCGAGCTTCCTATCCTTTGTTTGAAATTAGTTTGGGGAGATCCGATA